>OZ022251.1:2008346-2020846 GCA_963978915.1 Caenorhabditis parvicauda | reverse complement strand
TTTTGTAAAATGAGTACGGTATGGTCGGGACTCTCACAACGAACAGTTAGATCTGTGTGGATTTAAATTATCATTCTTACTTTCAGTCCATTGAAATTAAAGGCGCAATACTTAATCATTCTTGTGTTTCAAGGCGAAACTGCTACAGTAATAAGTAACCGATTTACGGAGGTCAGACTTTTTTACAGGTAGAGGAAGATATGTGATTTGAACTTCAACTTTATTTTTCAAAAATTTACCTTCGAAACTCCATCTGGAGTCAAGTAGTTCATATAATACCTCGGAAGGTAGACTTTCGCCTTGTGCCCCGCAAGGATGAACACCAAAAGTACATGAATCATAGGTTCGACGAAAATCCTCTGAATCCATCTTTTATTGACACGCCAATTCATCGAATTAGCAGCCTTGCCTCGCTCCGCTCAGTCTCATACGTAACACAAGTCTACAAGTCTCACCATTTTATCCGAATATGGAAAGTGTTGGGATTGTTGCAAATCTGTGTGCAGATCATACATATCGCCTGAGACTGCATGTTGAACGGCACATCCATCTGTAAACCTTATTTGAGAAAGAAATAATCAAAAATAGAGAATTTTCAAAACGTGTTTCAAATGATACAAACTATGCATAGTATTTACGATTCTTACTCACACCGAGCATCGATTAGATTCGACACTTTTCTACTGCTCTTAGCGCGGTGTGTTACTTATGAAATTTTTTTTAAATTTCTCAGCCTGGAGAATAATTGATTTGCACTTCTTGAAGGCCGACTTTAAAAGAAACATCTTGTAGATCAAAAATCTTGCAACCTTACCAATTACAACTGGTCGGAACAGAAAATTCTCCGCGGCTCGAACGCTGATGTCTGGAGGGTATTGGTACTGCCACATGTCGACGACTAAGGAATATTTGTCTGAAATCAAAGTATTCTAACTGGCGTTGCGATACGCTGCACACCTTTTTTCAGATTATGACGGCCTAGAGCATTCTCGCAATTTTTCAATATTTCCTCGTCGATGTCCGATCGTACTATATCCTGGGAGATGGGTTTATTGAGAGAGAGAGAGCGAGAGAGAGAGAGAGAGAGAGAGAGAGAGAGAGAGAGAGAGAGAGAGAACTCACCCGGTCAAGAATATTTCCAAGAGCGACAAACTTCCTAATCTCTTCAAACGACGGACTTTCTACACCTCGTAAGTTCGTTCTCATTTCTTCATACCTGCCGTTGCCGTCGACATCGACTGGAAGAATAACTTATTCAAAAAATGTCTTCATAAGAATTCATGTTTTTCTGCTTTCGATAAATGCTTTGTGTTTTATTCGGTCATGTTCGAATAAACATCGCATCATCAGCTCAGATTCCAAAAAAGGCAACAAGACTCTTCCGACAAGCTAATATCACTTCATTCACAACTTCTTAGGCACGTTTTCATCCGAGTAACTTGAAAATAACAAAATATACCTTTTATAAACTTCTCCTTCAGAGGGTTCTCAAAGAAAATTGATCTCACTTTTGGGTCTTCACTGAATAAAACAGTTATTTCTGAACGAAATCTCAACTGTTACATTATTTCTGGATTCTCTTTGCGTTCTTTCTCCACTTCTTCTGCGTATACTCTCTGAACATTCATTTTACTACGTAAAGAGATGAAAAACAAACCAATCTCTCCATTTCTTCCTTCACGAAGTTTATGTTGTCAATGTAGTTGTCCAGCTCTCCTGGCTGCATATTTTTCGCCGACTTCTTTTGAACATTGATTTTCGCTGGCTGAAAATTTCAGCAGTGTGGCAGTTTCTTCCCGTTTTTTTTCTCTGCGGCTTCAATTTCAAACTTTCTAACTTGAGATAACTCAAACTCATACAACACAAAAATGCACCGGATATATCGAGAAAAAAATCTTACAATTTTGTCTTTCTCTTCGCAACTATCGAATTTTCAGAAAACCCTGCTGAAATGAAATTCCACTGTCTTTTTTTCAACATTAATTCGAACAAAATGATTTAAGGACAGTCAACTTGGTATCATTATAGTCACCAGCAGAGAATTTTCCATTTTTTGAAATTTCGAAATCTACTAACTTGAGATTTCACAGGATTGGACAGAAATAATTTTACCTAACATTACTTTTTTTTAATCAGTTGTGAAAATTTACCGCAGCGTCCTTTTCATGCTCGTGCTCTAGCTGAAATTTTTGTCTGGTGATGCATGCTACAGGAACCTACCGCGCCAAAACCAAATGCAAATCCACCTCCGAACATTAGAAACTGAAAAACGTTTAATCGCTGTTCTAGGCCATGTATTTTTGTAATGTAAAAACTGGACAAGAACCCAGGAGCACGGAAAGCATTAGAGAGCGATAATTTTATTCCGTGTAAGATTATAAATTAAAACATAAAAACAAGTTGGGAGATAAACAAAGAAACAACTTTCGAATACAAGTTGAGATCGGTCACAGAGTGGATTTATGCCGCCGTTTCACCTTCACCGTCGGCTCCGCTAATATACAGGACGTTGTTACATCTGAACATGACGTATTTACACCATACGCAAGCGAAATTTACCTGATCAGAACTTCTCCGAGGTTTCCGGTGCTGTTTCCATCGATGTACTCTTCGGCATGAGCCAGTTGAAGGTTCATGTAATTATCAGTGGCCACGAGGATTCCTGAATTACGAAACTATTATTGAAATCAAAAGACAGTTGAACACCCTCGAAGGTATGTAATATTCAAATTGAAGTTCTACCAATAAAACATGGAAAAACAGTGGATTTTGAGAATTTCTACTAACCTCTGTACTCCATACCCCACTTCAGCTTGACTACGCAGCACTTTCCGGTCAGGTTGTTCAAGAATGGAGTTGGGTTTTGCTTATCGGATACTCGGGACATCTTCTGAAATTTTAATCTACAATCATTGAATAATGCGTATGAAAAAGATGAGATAGAATGAAAGTCAGAACAAACACAGACTTGAGGAGAGAAGAAAACAAAATGAATAACAAAAAACCAAACAAATGCGAAAAACGAAAATTTTGAACAATTGGCGTGGAATAAAACGTTTTCAGTGTGCGTTGCAGACATGCGCGGGAAAATTATTCTTTTCAAATTTTATTTTTATTTTTACTTACTCTCGCAGCAAGACTCACGTTCCTGTCATTCGCTTGATGATAGAGTGAAATGGGAGTCGAAATTAGTTGTTTAAACGTTAATTAAACTGCAAACTCCACGTTTTCAACGTGGTGTTGATGACGTGCAAATAAAATGGCTTATTTCATTTTTCAATTTTCCTTGTGAAGACAATGGTTTCTACAATTTTTTCTTGGCTCTCATCTTTGTTTCAGAATGAAGTGTCCGAAGATCAAGAGCGAGAACTCTCACAGTATGTTTCTTCAATTCAGTCTGGTAGGGGATATAACTGTCTGTTTTCAAAGTTTTATAACAGTCAGATCGCATGCATATGATTTACGGAATTTACCTTTCCGACCCAATTACTCTGAGTCACGTTTTCATCCCTACAGAGGGGAAAAGAGAATAGGTGAGAGATTTTCGAGGTAAAGAAGTTCTTGTTATAGTTTCAGTCAAATCGAACACGAGAGATCTGCCTCCAAATATGGTAATGTTTGTTTCTTGGAAGAAAATATCCCCCTCGTTTGCAGTTGTCGTTCCTCCACAACTATTTCATACCAAAAGGGTTCTGTTTCGCTAACAGCGTTCAATTAGGCAAAGGTCACTACAGCAAGGTCATATCTGCTTGTGTTCTTCGGAACAAGTCATCGGTATGTTCTAGTGAGAAGATTGAAACATTAAGTCCGTACAGGTAGCAATCAAAATAATCAATAAAAGCACCGTGTCGTCGTCCTACCGAGAGAAATTCCTTCCGAGAGAGGTAGAATGAGCTTTCAATCAAAATTAATAGAGAATACAGCTCGAAGTGTGGAGAACGTTGATGCATCCGAACATTGTCAGGTTTTTCACCCTGTACGAAGAAGACGTGTATGTGATGATCGTGACAGAACTAGGGAGAGGTGGAAATATGGTAGGGTTCATAATTTTTTATTCTTTTCTGACATTCGCAAACATTTTTACTCACCCAACTCGACCCTTTTCATGTTGTCATCCTATTCAAATGTATTTTCTTTAAGTTTTCACATAAGACACACTTCGGCAAAAACCGTAAGCGCACTAACTTATTATTGTTTTTTGGCTAATATTTAAACCTAATTTCCTCGTTTTCTCATCTCTATAAACGTTGCGGATTGTTCCCTAGATTAGTTTCAACTACTTCAAACATTTTTCCCTTACGATTCGTGAATCTGGCATGAGAAAAGACAGAAAAAACACATTTTTTGAGCTACAGTAACTGAAATTTGATCTACCCTATCGATTTGCTTTGCTTACATTTTTCCACTGCGTTTGCCACGGTGTGTAAGAGAATTGGATTATCTGTTTTCTCCAGTACAATACTCTTCAACACTCTCGTTCCAGCTCAATCAACTGAAGAAGAACGGTCCGACACCGGAAAAGAAAGCCCAGTTATGGATTCGGCAAGTGATGTACGCTGTTCAATATTTACATCAGGTACGAGGTTCCAGTTAACACTGCGTAAAACATTTCCATTTACAGAGAGGGATCGTTCACAGAGACTTGAAGTTAGAGAATTTTATTCTTTTCAGTGACCGTCTGATCAAATTGGCGGATTTTGGGTTTTCCAAAAAGGTTTCTGTAGAAATTTCACTTTATAAAAGACACTGGCTCAGGTCGAAACACAGTTATCTGAAACATATTGTGGCTCGAAGTCTTACTCGCCGCCAGAAATACTATTGGCACGTAGATACGACCCGTTCCCGGCTGATATTTGGTAATTTATGACTTTTGAAGACTTTTATACAATAAACTCTTCAGGTCACTCGGTGTGTGTAGTTTTATAATAGTCACGGATAGAATGCCTTTTAATGAAAATCAGTCGAACGCTGCCATTGTGAATACGCAAAAGTGAGTTTAAAACATCTACTTATGTGAGAAGGTGATCTAACGTGTTACTGTGACGGGGTGCTGTTCTGTAGTTTGTAGCGTATGGATTTGTAAAGGAATTTTTTGATAATTTTAACTTCAATGATTCGACCAGTCAGTTAGCTCGCACAGAAAAATCGATATACTATATGATTTTAGAAGGATAACCTTCCCCCGAAGCGTAGATGTATCTCCTCTATGCCAAGACTTCGTCCTCCACTTGTTATCGTTCGAAGCGGAGCACCGACCCTCCATAAATTGTGCCTTCCGACACCCTTGGATAGTCGACAGAAGATAGTTTAGTGAACTTTCAAATTCATTTTCAATAAATTTATTACCCGTTTTAGAGATTGTTTGTTGCTCTGAGTGTGAATATTAATATGAAAGAGAATGTACATAGAAGTGTACATGTGGAGGTAGTGAAGGTGAAGGAGAAGAAGAGAAGTATACATGTGGTCGTGGCGTCGAAGAAAAAGGCGAAGTTTCTGAAAAGATGTTGTTGAAAATAGAAGCGCGTCGCGCCTGACGCGGTTTCATAAAATCTTTCGAAAACCCACCTTTTGTCAAAGTAATATCCGAACATTTGTACATAAGCCAAAATCATCACCCAAGAAAGGAGAAAAGTACCCCAGTCCATTTCAGCCCGATGCTTGTTGAAATCAAGCGCGACCCCCATGAATAGAATCCATCGAAAGGTCAAGTAAACCCTCAACGGCAAGGTCAACTGGTTATGGTGTCGAACAACAGGGTACTCTATCTGGAAATCGAATTATTGATTTTTAAGCATAAGAGACGACTTACAGGAGGGATACCCTCCTCGCTATCCTCCACACACCGCCAGAATAGGAACTTTTTGGTCTTTGTTCCAGGAAAGTAGCCGGGAGGGGCGAAAACGGTTTTTACCTGAATTTTAGATTGTTTTATGCAACGCGTGCATGGTTTTGTCAGATCCCGCCCATTTTTGTTTTACAGTATGCAATTTTTCAAAACCACCAACTTGGATTTGCTCGAAGACGTCGCCGAAAATAGAAAGTGGAAACAAGCCACGCCCACATTCCGCAAGCCGTGCGCAGTATCTTAACCTACCTTGTTCCAGAAACCAGGAAACAGGTCTTTGCCTTCAGCATCCTTCATATTTGGCTTGTCATAGCCGAGCTCTTTGAATTCGAAGAATTGCGCGTAAAGTTGGTCAAAAGTGTTAATGTTCGTGACGAGACCATACGCAATCTCTTCATCGTCTCTTTCTCTGGTATAAGTGCCAAATAACCTGAAATCAGCGGTACTCGTGAGCAGTCGTCGATTCCGATCTCACCTATCCCAAATGATCAACGCTCCACCATAGTTGCGATCAATACAGTATGCATTCCTACCATGATGTACTCGATGAGATGAGGGGGTGTTAATGAAGTACTCCAATGGGCCGAGGTACGGTACGAACTGCAAGCAAAAGGGGCGGAGTTAGCCATTGGTGAAGGCTTACCTCGGTGTGGAGCCAGAATTGAACAGCTACGTTGAGATAGCGATGGGCGACAAAGATGTTAGGTGGCATGAAGAAGCTTTGAGCAAGGTCGAAGACACAGGTTCCTATGTCTTGGATGCAACCCTGCCGCAAAGCGGTCGAGAGGTTGTAGTACTCCGAGGAATGGTGCATTTGGTGGAAGGACCAGAAGACCCCGAATTCTGGAAATTCTCTCTCTCCCTCTCTCTCTCTCTCTCTCTCTCTCTCTCTCTCTCTCTCTCTCTCTCTCTCTCTCTCTCTCCCCTTCTCTCTCTCTCTCTCTCTTCCATTTTTCCTCTCTGTCACTCTACCCACCGTGAACCGCTCTGTGAGCCAGATAATACACCAAATCCTGTGTAAAAAGACACAGCATCCAAGTAGACGAACTTTTCGCATCCAGCTCGATAAAATGAATTCTTTCATATAAAATGGGATAAATGTAGACTGAGAGTGTCTTCCCGCCGAATCTGAAATCATTCTCTCATGATTCCAATGCAAGAGACCTCACTTGAACATCATAGATAGAATACCAGCATTAACGCTGGTTACAGTATCACTCAACGCGAAGTTTTCTTTTGCGGAGAAGAGGAATTCGAGCAGGACTAGGATTATCATCCATTTTGTTGTCTGAAAAAAGGTTGTGATGATGGTGCTGTGGTGAATACTGCGGTACACGCTGCGCTGAACGCAGTAGAAAAGGGTCGGATTAAGCAGCGAGGGGGGCGACCAATAAGCAGCGAGCACAAACCCCGCCCCTTTGTAAATCCTGCACAGTTGGAGATCAAACTACAATTACTGTAGTTGAAAACTTCTTTCTCTGACGTTTTTTCTATCAATTTTCAGCTACTGCAGTTCAGAAAATTTCATTTTTTCTGCTTTTTTCCTGTCACAAATCGTATCGGAAAATGTTTGAAGTAGCTAAAACTAATCATGGGAACAATCCGCAATGTTTATAAAGATGAGAAAGCAAGAAGAATAGGGTAGAACATTGGCAGAAGTTGCAAAGCGGCTATATCCACCTATTTGCAGTGTGTGTCACTGTGTTTTCCCAATGTGATAAACCTTCATATTCTCTCGCTCCAAGTTGTTGATGAACAAGAAAGATTGGGGCTTTTCGCAAGTACGACGTGAAAACTCACAACATCAGTGTAATTAGGGATATCCTCAACCTTCTCGTGATACGTTTCATTAGGTGTCACCAGATAGAACAGATATCTCAAGTTTGACGGATGCAACCCGGTTGAAAACTCTTCAAGCAGCTCCATATGATTCCTGGGTGATCTTTCGAAGTTCAGCGGAGGATCCTTTTAAAGGTTCTGTTATCGGTGACATGATAACGACAACGTGAAGAGGTAGTCAGCCTCCTAGAGTCTATTTTGGTACAATGTCTCTACATCGTGTTACAGGTGGTCGAATGACTCTGGAAAACAACACTGTTTTCCGACTTCCTTTGTTTCTATTATGAATCGGAAACCTTCAGGCTTGGCTTAGTGAGTTAGGTTTAGGTTTTGAGACCAAGGTTTTGAGTACACAAGTCTTCAGATATTTTTTTAAATTTTTCAAAAAAATCTCAACTTTGGAAAGAAAGCAGCCCTGCCTTACCTTTGAGAGACATATCAGTATAATTGCATATTTCAATTTTTGATGCAACCAGCTAGATACCGAACACAATGTAAGCTTTCCGATCACTTTTCCGTCTCCGAGCCTTTTTGAAAAAGCAAAAATGACCCGTGGCATCGAACCCCCGATCTATCATTTTTGAGAATTCTCCCTCCTCCACTGCGCTACACCTCGTGGCAGAACATCATCTCTCCTTCCCGGTGATAAAACCGAGTTGTAGTCGAGCAATCAGTTTTGACCTATCAACAAGTGCCGTACAGAAAGGAAAAAAACCGAAGGGGAGGAGCGAACCCAGGGGTTCTGTGTTGCAGAGATGGAACATGCATTCCAAGAGTTCCAACTACATTCTATTTCATTATCAGAGACAAAGTTAACTGCACGTTGAATTTCAGAACATGATGTTTGTTGTGATCGGCGCGTGGATCTTTGCAACAGTCGAGGTTGATGTGACTTGACTTGCAAAGTTTTTTCCGTGGTGGATTCTTACTCTGTAATTTCAATATGACATGCACACGGCATGATTGTGACCTGAAAATGATCGCACATTCGAGGAAAAATAAAGACATGTGCCTGCCTTAATCCAGTCGTGTGCCTGCCCCAATCGAGTCGTGTGCCTGCCTCAATCGAGTCGGGTGCCTGCCTCAATCGAGTTGTGTGCCTGCCCCAATCGAGTCGGGTGCCTGCCTCATTCGAGTTGTGTGCCTGCGTTAATCGAGTCGTGTGCCTGCATCAAGCGAGTTGTGGGCCTGCCCCAATCGAGTTGTGTGCCTGCCCCAATCGAGTCGTGTGCCTGCCTTAATCGAGTCGTGTGCCTGCCCCAATCGAGTCGTGTGCCTGCCTCAATCGAGTCGGGTGCCCGCCTCATTCGAGTCGTGTGCCTGCCCCAATCGAGTCGTGTGCACGCCTCAATCGAGTCGGGTGCCTGCCTCATTCGAGTTGTGTGCCTGCGTTAATCGAGTCGTGTGCCTGCCTCAATCGAGTCGTGTGCCTGCCTCAATCGAGTCGAGTGCCTGCCTCATTCGAGTTGTGTGCCTGCGTTAATCGAGTCGTGTGCCTGCCTCAAGCGAGTGGTGGGCCTGCCTCAATCGAGTCGTGTGCCTTCCTCAATCGAGTTGTGTGCCTGCCCCAATCGAGTCGTGTACCTGCCCCAATCGAGTCATGTGCCTGCCCCAATTTAGTTGTGTGCCTGCCTCAATCGAGTCGGGTGCCTGCCTCAATCGAGTCGTGTGCCTGCCCCAATCGAGTCGTGTGCCTGCCTCAATCGAGTCGAGTGCCTGCCTCATTCGAGTTGTGTGCCTGCCCCAATCGAGTCGTGTACCTGCCCCAATCGAGTCGTGTGCCTGCCTCGATCGAGTCGTGTGCCTGCCTCAATCGAGTCGTGTGCCAAAAATAGCTTGTAATTATACCGATTGACCAGCAATCGTGAAAAAATGAGAATATCTCCGTAGGGTCACTGCGATCAGTCGCCGACCATCCGTGGGTTTCGCCGTACTAGATCGGAGACGCCTAAGTCGGGCACGTACCTGACTCAAAGTGGAATGTGTCATGCACCTGCCAACCACATCCAGAATGGCACAACTACGCCATATTGTGCCTATATCCTACCACAAATCGTGTTTCAGCACAAAGTAGCCCATAAGATGCCGCGTGTATGCCACATCGAAGTTCCAAAGTTATGTTCTCATTCAATGTCGTGCATAGCAAGACATAATTATTAAACTTTCTTGGTTTGTGTTATGATTCTAACGTAGGGAACGAATTGAGTCTTGTTACAGTATCACACAAGGTAGTTCTCTACAGCGGAGAAAAAGAGTTCGAGAATCATCTATTTTTTTTATCAGAAGTGGAAACTGCTTTACCAAATGCATGGAGAGTCAGGGTTCGATGATACTTGCAAATATTTTTTTGCCTTTTTTAAAGAACAAATACTATTATTTAATAAGTTTTAATATGAGAGACCTAACTTGAACATCTGGCAATCCCTATGCAAATGGAGATCAGAGCTTTTCCTCATGCGAACAACTTAAAATCGTACTTCTGTGTAGGATACTTTTTTTCAGGCTAATGAGTACAAGTCCCTCTCGTAACAACCCATACGATCGATCCTCCTCAACAACACCTTGGGTGCTGTCCCTCTCGTAACAACCCATACGATCGATCCCCTCAACAACACCTTGGGTGCTGTCCCTCTCGTAACAACCCATACGATCGATCCCCTCAACAACACCTTGGGTGCTGTCCCTCTCGTAACAACCCATACGATCGATCCCCCTCAACAACACCTTGGGTGCTGTCCCTCTCGTAACAACCCATACGATCGATCCCCCTCAACAACACCTTGGGTGCTGTCCCTCTCGTAACAACCCATACGATCGATCCCCCTCAACAACACCTTGGGTGCTGTCCCTCTCGTAACAACCCATACGATCGATCCCCCTCAACAACACCTTGCGTGCTGTCCCTCTCGTAACAACCCATACGATCGACCCCCCTCAACAAAACCACTTTGCTTTTTCAAACTAATGGGGAATCCGATGAAAAG
Source organism: Caenorhabditis parvicauda (assembly GCA_963978915.1). Classification (NCBI taxonomy): domain Eukaryota; kingdom Metazoa; phylum Nematoda; class Chromadorea; order Rhabditida; family Rhabditidae; genus Caenorhabditis; species Caenorhabditis parvicauda. Next base: position 2,010,178 of record OZ022251.1, on the reverse strand, counting down.
ACATGGAAACGAGTAAAAACTTTATTGAAACCAAACGATTACTTTTGTAGCTTTTCCCAAAGACTCTGCAATAGACATTTCAGAACTCATCATAAAATGTAAACTTACGCAATGTTTTTGGAAAATCTCCACTTGAAAGGGTTTCGGTTTTTCATGCCTCTTCGTATGCAACATTTCTGCCACGACATTGTACGCGAATGGACCCAAAACCATCACCATACTTCCACTGAATGCTCCTATCACGCTGAAAAATCAATAAATCGATACATCGATCGATTGTCATACTCGAGGGCGTAGCTAGAAATCCTTTTCACTGCTTCTTCCTTCGTTTCTTTTGCGTTTGGCAGCGTTTTCACACCTTGCACCACTTCAATCTTCCAATTAGCTTGTAGCTCTTTTGGCGTTTGGTACTTATACTACAAAAATCGCATGAATTGATGGGCGGGGCATCGATAATCTTACATTTTCCACTCGCCACTCTGCCAAGTACTGCTCCACGTGTAACAGCGGATGTTCAGCTGTAAAAAAGGGCGTGGCTTGCAAAGTGCGGCATGGTCTCACCGTTCAACGTTTTGGCTATTGTGTGTGCAGTTTGGATGGCGGCGAGCTGCGGTGCACAGATATTATACTTGTAATGTGAGTGAAACTGCTTGAGGACGTTCGTTGCTGCATCAACATGATGCAACTCCTGAAAAAGGGGCGTGGTCTGCAATCTGCGGCATGGTTCTCACCGCAGGAAAGTCGCATTCAACACCTCGCGAATTTGAAGACGACGTCTTTTTTTGCGCGGTGCTTGGTGGTAGTTTTGGGTCACCTTGTCTTACTATCGCTACTATCTTGTGTTCTGATTCTCCTGAACCAGCTGCAAAAATTTAATGGGCGTGGTCTATCGATTTCTAGCTTTGAGCACTTACCACGATTAGAATGCTCGACCATTGTATCATTATCGGAATTGACTATATCTTCTATACGAAATACTTTTCTGAAATTAACTTTGCAAAGTGCGGCATGGTTCCTATGGAGTCTATTTCAGCAAAGTGCGGCACGGTTCCTATGGAGAGTCTATTTTGGCAAAGTGCGGCATGGTTTCTAGGGAGAGTCTATTTCATCAAAATGCGGAATATTCTCTAAAGACGAGTATTATTCTGCAAAGTGCGGCATGGTTTCTAGGAAGAGTCTTTTACAGCAAAGTGCGGCATGGTTCCTATGGAGAGTCTATTTCAGCAAAGTGCGGCATGGTTTCTAAAGACGAGTATTATTCTGCAAAGTGCGGCATGGTTTCTCTGGAGAGTATATTTCAGCAGTTCGGCATATTTTTCGAAGAATGGCCCCATGCAAATTTCAACAACCTATTTGAATGATAGCTACCGAGACCGTACAAGTATGCAATCGACTTACAAACAAAGGGCGTGTATAAATATGCAAAGTGCGGCAGGGTTTTTGTCTCAGTGACATCTTTAAGTGGACCTTAAACTCTCCTTAACGACTTTGAGTGCCCGTAACGACCCTTGAAATTGATTGTGTAAAGCCATCGTTTACATTGAACAGTTCCTCGTTCCGTATAAGGAGAGGTGGTTTTATTTTCTCTAGATTCTTTTAGTTTTCCTTCATTTTTGAACTTTACAATTAATTTCCAAAATTCGTTTTTCAAATTTAATAATAATAATGGATTTTTTTAAAACTACATCTGAATTCCCTGCCGCACGTTGCGAAGAAGTTTTGGCGAAATTTGCATAAAACTCACAACTTGTGTTCACCACTGTATCAACAATCTTTGCGATAAACCCTGCCGCGCTTTGCAAAAATACCCTGCCACACGTTGCCGAAAAACC
>OZ022251.1:1993346-2000846 GCA_963978915.1 Caenorhabditis parvicauda | reverse complement strand
TTCCAAGAACTATCAAACTTTCTAGCCCTTTCCTTGGACAAAAACCAATGCCCTAATGGAAATCGCATAAAGTCCATTTTCTTAAAAGTCCTTGTGCCTTAAGGAAAACATCACTCTCCATGACAATAAGCCGCTTTTATTGCTATACATATAATCGCATCATAATCATCGTGTTTTTGACAAGGCCAGAATAATAGACGGGAAATGCGAATGGATCTAGTCTACTGGTAAGGTCACATAGCTCTGATTCTCGAGGTCCGAGTTCGGTTTCTCTTTGCCGCTCATTTTCCCTCTGTGTCGAACACCACTGAAAAAAGAGGTGGAGCAAGGGGCGGTCCCATATTTATCACGTCCATCTCGCTATCATATGTTCCGTGTATTACCAAACATATGACGAGCTATCTTATCATTAAAATCATGCCGCACATTGCACAATGGTCATGCACCTGTTGCAGAGATTTCATAAATCATCAAAATGCTCATAGAATATTTCCACCAAACGTTGTCAAGAAATATTCCTATGTGTAAAATCTGGAGTACTTTCGCCAGTAGATTCAAATATCTCCCTATCTTTGACCGATAGGTTATATTAAATTCTTAGGTTCATTTTTGATTCAAACTCTTTCTGGAGAAAGTTCTGAAGTCCAGAGATTTGCAAAATGCTCTTTCGATTTTGAGCACCTTGAATAGTCATAAAGTTCGTCTAGTGGTCATTCCATCCCAGACATACTCAAAAAACAGATGATAAAAAATTCCACGAGAACCGAAACGAAACACTTACTCTCCTTTCTCACTCCATTATTCATTTTCAACACATGACATCATTCCTAATTCACTCTCAGAAGCTTATGTTTTTGCCCGTCTCTCCATTTTAAAATTGTTATTTTGCGGGTTTTCTGATTCTGCAAAGTGCGGCGGGGACATTTTGCAGAGTGCGGCAGGGCTGGATCGCTAACTTTGGTTATGTTTCAGAACGAAGTACCGAACATAATACAACACGAGATTGTAAGTGCGGCAGTGTTGTTCTGCAAAATGCGGCAGGTTTATTTGAGGAATTGGGGACATTTTTTGAATACCATAAGTGAAGAACAATTCAATAAAAAGTAAGCTAATAATCGCAACCAGAGTAAATTGATCGCCAATATCATATTAATAATAGAACAAGGGGACCGCCCCCTTTGCACCGCCCACTTTTCGTGAGGCAAATTCTTGGGTGGTCCTTTTTTGTTTTGATGGGGGGGGGGGGGAGAGGAAGGGGTTGTGCAAAAGTGGCCGGGAACGGGATTCGAACGCGCGTCGAGCGAGTAGAAATCTAACGCTCTAACCACCCTGTCACCGCTGCACGTTTATTTCTGATCGCTTTTTGCGTGACCACTGGGGGCCCTCGAAGGTTGTTGCATTAGTTCTAGCCACGCTTGCATTAGTGTTAGCCGTGTTTGGATTGTATGGGGAGTGCGAAAGCGAGGAGAGAGAGAGAGAGAGAAAGAGAGAGAGAGAGAGACAGACAGACAGACAGAAACACAGAGAGAGAGAGAGAAATGGCAAAGACTTTGCCTCTGAGAGAGAGAGAGAGAGGGGGTAGAGAAAGAGGGAGAGAGAAAATCAGCAGAAGCCTTGCTTCAAAAAACCACTACCATTGTTTTCAATCAAGAAGTAAAAGAAAAATGGAAAAAGGGTCCCGAGCGTAGCGAGGCCAAGTCTGCTTGTCAAACTTATTACACACTCGAGACGCCAAATATCCAGATTAAATATTTTGCAATTTGCGGCACGGTCCCGCTGCAAGGAGCGCATAGTATCATCAAAGTACTCTAATTCCTTAATGACATCACTTCTAATTCACCCTAACATGGCAGACTTATATAATTTGCTCTTCTTTCCTCAATGTTCGATCTAATTTGCGAAAGAGCTTAACGTTGCTCGTTCACTGTTTGGAGAAACCTTTGTCATCATTTAGTACACAAATTCCTGAACTTACCGTGGTCTAACTTTTCTATTTGAGCTTCTCGGATCGGCGATGAGGTAATTATTTTCAAATTTTTTTCCTCTCTCTCTCTCTCTCTCTCCTCTCTCTCTCTCTCTCCCTCTCTCTCTCTCTCTCCTCTCTCTCTCTCCCCTCTCTCTATCCCTCTCTCCTCTCTCTCTCTCTCTCTCTCTCTCTCTCACTCTCTCTCCCTCTCTCTCCCTCTCTCTCCCTCTCTCTCTCTCTCTCTCTCTCTCTCTCATATTCTTTTTTCCTTTTCCTCTCAAGTCCCGTCCAAAAAGACTGACCACTTGAAAAACCTCAGCAACATTATTATGTTTTCAACACCACTCACCCCTTCAATGAAAACCAATGTGTTGGAAACATGTTTTCGAGCTCTAACCCAGAATTCGATGGGTGTTATTGTTGAGAACCCTGCCGCACTTTGCATAAACGTACACTTGTGAAGTATTTGAATTGAGAATTCTGTGATTTTCTGGAAACCCTGCCGCACTCTGCAAGAAAAAAATCCACCTTCTCCATTAGCATAATCCATCAGCATCAAACCACTACCCAGATTCATTTCCTGAAACCCTGCCGCACTTTGCATAAATTCCATCCACCCTCGTGCTCGGCCCATTTGATTCCTTGGCCCATATTCATTTCGCTGGCTCTTCCGGCATTAAACCAAATGAAGTGGATAATCTCAATCCAAATCGGCTTTTTGATCTTTTCTCCACATGATTCCTCATCTTTCAGGGCTCCAAATGACATGCTAGGTATCCAACGAGCAACTCTAACGCGACAAATGGCTTTCAGACAGGATTCGAATGATGTGAGTTACACCAGCTTTGAGTGCGGGGCGGTCGCGAAGCGGTTCCAACCGATTTCCTATCTTTTTTCATCCCAGATTCATGAATAGTGGCGGTAAAATGTTTGAAGTAGGCAAAACTATCGTTAAGAACAGTCGGCAACGTTCATTATCTCAAAAACATTTATTCTCAATAAAGCACACTTTATCACCTATTCAAAACTCAGTACTGAGCCTTCATTATACTCGTGAGACGAGTTGTTCGATAGAGCACGACTTCAAACAAATCAGAAGTAACTGAGCTTTCATGCATTCAGAGAAAAATTGTGCTTCTCTAAAGAAAAACCTAGCAATTTTTAAAAGTAAATGACGCCAGGTGAGATTTGAACTAGACTCTGTAGTAACCATGATGCAAAAGTTATCCAAACTTTTGGGATGTATATTTCTGATGAATCAGTCTTTTTATTGGAAAAAGAGGAAAAAACAAAAACCTTGACCTCCGGTGGGGATTGATCATGCGACATCGGGTTAGTGATATGTGTTCGATCGCGAACTCGGGTAACCAAATACGAGTATTATAAGGAACTATCATAGTATTATAATGAACAATACGAGTATTATAATAAATTTAGAAGATTTCACAGCATTATAATGAAAAACACGAGTATTATAATTTATTATAATAGTCATTTAAAAAAAACACAAAATTATAATAAATTATAATATACCGGTTTCGCTTAGGTCAGTTCAAGTGAAAACCTTCACTTTTTTACGAACATTATAATTTATTATAATACTCGGTTTTCACCTCACATATTATAATGGATTATAATTCTCGATTTTTTAAACCACAAATTTCATAATGAACTAAAATTCATTTTTTGACACCTGACATTCGATTCCGACGACGTCGTCGATGACATGACAGAATTTTTTTCAAAGGAAGTTCTATTTTGTCAAGCTATATTGTAGAATCTGATATCCGACTCTGACGACGTCGGTGACGTCGTAGACAACGTCGTCGAAAAAAACATAAAAGTCGAATTTTTTTAGGAAGACGATGTCACTGACAAATTCATCGGAATCGGATGTAAGACTCTTTAAGAAATGCTGGAAAAACGTTTTTTTTTGATTGTTGAAATTTAAAAAAAAACATACGACGTCGTTGATGACATCGTCGACAGATAGAATTTTTTCGAAAAACAATTCTCCAGGATTTCTTATAGAGCCTTACATCCGATTCCGACAAATTTGTCAGTGACATCGTCTTGCTAAAAAGTTTGACTTTTGTGTTTTTTATGACGCTGTCGACAATGTCATCTACGACGTCGTCAGAATCGGGTGTCAGATTCTATAATGAACCCTGAAAGAATTGAAACTTTTTCGAAAAAAAATTATCAATGACGCCGTCGACGATGTTACCAATAATATCACCAACAATGTCAGCGAGATCATTTTTTTTAGCAAAAAATAATTTTTTTTCGAAAATCGTATATTTCGGCATTTCGGATCATTTTTTGAGTCAAATGGACGGTCTCAGGTGAAAGAGAATGTTTTTTAACCATAGGAAGGATATTAATTTCATCTCAATCCCCACAGAAGCCGAGATATAGACAAATCAGGCGAAACCCGCGGATGGTCGGCGACTGACGGCAGTGACCCTGCGGAGATTTTCTTATGACTTACAAGACGAAAAAAGCAAAAGGTTGGGCTGTTGTGATTTTTCACGACTGATGGTCAATTATCAATTGACAAGCTATTTTTGAAGGTTACCTTGTTATCGGGGCTCCCTCGAGGTTAATTTAGTCAGAACATTTTTTCAAATTATGGTAGTATTATAATGAAAAATACGAGTATTATAATGAAAAAATCATAATATTATAATGAACTATCATAGTATTATAATGCAGAATACGAGTATTATATTGCCAAAAACCAAAACTTATTTTTCATTATAATACTATGATAGTTCATTATAATACTATGATAGTTCCTTATAATACTCGTATTTGGTTACCCGAGAAGTGACTATGCTTCCTTTAATCTGATTTTTGAGTAAGAAAAATCATTGCCAATCAATTATCGACTATCCGAAAATCCAACTTTTCACCAGACCATCTTTCCCATGCAATTATCGATTTTCCAGACTGAAATCTCCATCAAACACGGACTGCTCGCACCGCCAGTGCTCGTTCCAGAGAGTCCAAGACCGCAAAAGGAGACGAACCCAGAGAATGTGGCACCTCTGATGCCACCACCAACCATGGTGAAAGTTCCTGTCAGCAAGAGTGGTGAGTAGATCAGAAATAGGAAATTTAGTAGGTCAAAATTTTTTGATTTTATGTTTTTTAATCTTCAATTACTGGTTTTCAGAGTTATTGAATTCAATTGAGATTTTCATTAAAGAAAAATTAATTTTTGTAGGTCTCGATTTTTCACCTATTATTTATTAATTTTCAGAACTAGTTTTGAATTTTCAGACAGCGCCTCTAGCATAAGCAGTATCATCTACGTCGAGAAAAAGAAGTAATTGGAAAAAAGGATAATATTTAATCATTCTAATCCATTTGTATCGGGTTTCAAGACCATTCACATTGAATAAATCAATATTTGGCGAAATGAAAAATTAAATCCTCTGGCGGGATTGAACACGCAAGTGATAGTTTCGAAGTCTACCTCACATCCACTGAGCCAAACTTGCAAAGAATCAATGAATTTATTAAAGCATAAATACTGAGACCCGGATAAATTACGGCGAATGACTGTGTAGTGCGCTGAACAACAGAACAGCAAAGGTGATCGTCACAGCGGAGCTGACAACAAAGTGAGCAACCACTATGTAGAGTCGGAGTTTTGGGTTCTGAAAGGAGTGACTGTTGCCGGGATCGATCCGATGACCTGCTGCTCGCGAGCTCAGCAAAAACACACTGCGCCATACTCACCCTTGGTTGTGGCAATGGAGCATTCCTGATGGGTGTTGTTACACTTGATAGGGCCATTCCCATCGGTCCCACTGTGAATCGATGTGGTTGTATGCCGTTTTCTGGAAAAAGCAAGAATTGGCTGGCGACGGGATCGAACTTTAGTGATGATGGAAATGAAGTTAATCTCTCGATTTGAAAATTTTGCAGCTGAGGGATTTTTGACCGACCATCCTTGGTTGTCCCGCCCCCGTTACGCCCACTTTTGGAATTACCGAAAGTGTTACACCGTGAACCCCGAGCGGAAGAGAGTGGAATAAAAGTGGTGTCAAAAACTGTTCTGGAAAATATTCAAAAATTCCCCCGACTCATTAAAAAAACCCTGCCGCACTTTGCAAAACAACACTGCCGCACTGACAACCTCGGGTTGTTTTCTGTTTTTTATTTCGCTCTGAAACCTAACCAGTTCTGCCGCACTCTGCAAAATAACCACGCCGCACTCTGCAAAATGTCCCTGCCGCACTTTGCAAAATAACCATGCCGCACTCTGCTGAATCAGAAAACCTGAGTTGCGACTGAGTGATTTTTGACCATACCATCCTTTGTTGTCCCGCCCCCGTTACGCCCACTTTTGGAGTAGCCGAAAGTGTTGCACCGTAGCTAGATCCTACCTGGCTTTTCTGGACTCTTGGGGCCGCTCACTATTTCCAACAGTAGGTGACATGCGATGTAGAATAGTAGGTATCCCATTACAATCCAATTAGGAACTCTTCCGTAGCGACTGTTGAGTCCTGTTTTTCCCATGGGTAGGGATAACACTATCGTGGCACCTGGAATATTAGGTAATTGCGCTCTAATGAGAGAAATCATGCTCTATGGAGACATGTGGTTGTCATCGCGCTCTAATGTGCTGCAGTATTGATGACTATTGGTCGCACTCTATAGAGAGAAATCATGCTCTATGGAGACATGTGGTTGTCATCGCGCTCTAATGTGCTGCAGTATTAATGACTATTGATCGCACTCTATAGAGAGAAATCATGCTCTATGGAGACATTTGGTTGTCATCGCGCTCTAATGTGCTGCAGTATTAATGACTATTGATCGCACTCTGTAGAGAGAAATCATGCTCTATGGAGACATGTGGTTGTCATCGCGCTCTAATGTGCTGCAGTATTAATGACTATTGATCGCACTCTATAGAGAGAAATCATGCTCTATGGAGACATGTGGTTGTCATCGCGCTCTAATGTGCTGCAGTATTAATGACTATTGATCGCACTCTGTAGAGAGAAATCATGCTCTATGGAGACATGTGATTGTCATCGCGCTCTGATATGCTGCAGTATTAATGACAATTGGTCGCACTCTATAGAGAGAAATCATGCTCTATAGAGACATGTGGTTGTCATCGCGCTCTAATGTGCTGAATGACTATTAGTCGCACTCTATAGATAGATAGTTAAATGCTTCTTTGAAAATGCAATCGTGCTCTGTTGCTAAAACCAACTCACTTGCCAAGCTCCACGCAAAAACTCCTAGGAACCAGTGGCCCCAAGCAAATATCGGTCGGAATTTCGACGATGGTGATGGTCGTAAAAACGCGAAGAATGGCTAAAATCTTCATTTTTTGTGTTTTTTAATTGGAAAGAACCTGAAAAAGAGCCAAAACTGTCGCCGCAACCCCGGTAATTGCATGCATCTTCTTGGAAAAGTCCTGAATTTTGAATGATTCGAGAATCTAAACAAAATCTCACATCAGATGTGCACATGTACGAGCACTGATACCACGTCCAGCCGGCTTGGTA
>OZ022251.1:1981816-1988146 GCA_963978915.1 Caenorhabditis parvicauda | reverse complement strand
CCAGCGATTTATGTGAGGTAACTTTCTAGCCTCGAGACTTACACTGTAGCCCGTCCCACCACCTTATCATTCCTATCTTCCAGTTGAACATTTTGTGTACCTGTTGTTGGTGACTACTTTGAAATCCACCATGGTCTATAATTTCAACCTGTTGAACGTGAACAATCTCGGAAATTATGTCGTCAAAGTCAGCTTGAACCGTCCGAAGAAGTACAATGCGTTGAATATGGAGATTTGGGGGTATGTTTGTGTTGTTGTTTTGGGATTCTTGAGAGATTTGGAATTTCTAGGCCACAAGGCAGCTTTGAATCAGGTAGTTTTCCTTCTTGTTGTATGTTGAATTTTAGAGGAACAGATTTTACTTTGTTTTCCAGGAAATAAAACAGAATTACTCTATCGCTTTTTTAAAAATCTGGAAATTAACGAAATTTTCACATTTTTTGAAGAAATTGATTTTTTAAGAACTCTATCAAAAACTATTGAATCCTATTATTTTCGTGAATATTTTTGATGAAAAACATGTTCATAAAGCTCGAAAATTCAGTGAAATTGGATTAGCTTTTGAGAAGCTTGACACTGACCCGGAATGTCGTGTTATCATTCTTGAAGGAGAAGGAAAACATTTCACAGCTGGATTGGATCTATCAGGTAAGGTGTTCGTTTGGCATAGCTCAGTGGTAGAGTGATAAGTTTTGGTGTAGAAGATGACAGGTTCGAATCCCGCTGACGACAGTTTTTGCGTTTTCAACAAAAGAACTTTTCCAGAAGGTATCTTGATGGACCTCATGGAGAAACCCATCAGACCAAGCGAGAAAATCACGACTTATGCTTCCCAAAGTCAGATGGATGCAGAAGCAGTTTACACTGATCGAAAAGGTGATATAAACTCTCTGCAAGTTGTGCATGATCCTATAACCACGCCCATTTTTCAGTTATTGACTTTCTGCATGCACCTACAGTGTGGACAGAAAATAGCGGAACGGTACACTAAGCTCCGCTACTCGAACAGCATTCTAGATTTCTTTCTGAAACTCTGGTCTATTGTAGGCAACACTATTCTCCACAAGTGTACTAAATTTCATCCTGATTCATTAACTTCGAAACGGTGTATGATGATTTGATTGAAAACAGTGGATTTTCAAGTGGACATAAAATAGAGGAACGCTACTGTAATTTGAAGGTCAACGCTCGGAATTTGGAATTAATGATGAAAATGACATGTTATAAAGTTTTTTTAACAATTGATATTTTTATTTTCATCATTCTGACAATTTTGACAGAGTTATGATCAAATCTTGTCGAATCCTTCAATTTTCCGCATTTTAGAAGTTTTTGGTCTACCGCGTTAGTTATCAAAGCGTTAGTTATGTCATCATAATCAGACAATGATTCTTAACAGTTTTCCGAAGTTTCGTAACAACATCTGTTATTTTACCCCTCCAAAGAGCCCTTCAAACTGACTTAAGTTGACGTCGCTGCAATGGTGACTACGGTATCTTGTTGTAAAACGCGATGATTTTGAACGATAAATGTGAAAAAAAACACTCAAATTTGGAGAAGGATATTTTGAAGACATCATTTTAGTCATTATCGACCAAAAGAAACAGCATACTGTGAGAAGTCGTACTGTCGAAGTGATGGCGCTGGAATGAACGGAGTTTTGCACTCAAAGTGTCTGTTTTCCCCTTGTTTTTTTAACGCGCGTCTTTGAAGCGGTTCGAACAGCCCTGTTCCTTTAGATCCAAATTTTTTTGGATAGGAAACGATCCTTATTAAGTAGATGACAAATGCCCCATGACATTTTAAAAAATTTTTCACAGTTATCATTCAATATCATCACGTTTTACAACAAGTCACTGTAGTCACCTTTGCAGCGACGTTAACTTAGTGGGTTTTTCCGAAACGTAAATAACCGATATTGTTGTGAAAGTTTCGGAAAACTGTTAAGAATCATTGTCTGATTATGATGACATAACTAACGCTTTGATAACTAACGCGGGTAGAGACCAAAAACTTCTAAAATGCGGAAAATTAAAGGATTCGACAAGATTTGATCATAACTCTGTCAAAATTGTCGGAATGATGAAAATAAAAATATCAATTGTTAAAAAAACTTTATAACGTGTCATTTTCATCAATTATTCCAAATTCCGAGCGTTGACCTTCAAATTACAGTAGCGTTCCTCTATTTTATGTCCACTTGAAAATCCACTGTTTTCAATCAAGTCATCATACACCGTTTCGAAGTTAATGAATCAGGATGAAATTTAGTACACTTGTGGAGAATAGTGTTAGCTACAATAGACCAGAGTTTCAGAAAGAAATCTAGAATGCTGTTCGAGTAGCGGAGCTTAGTGTACCGTTCCGCTATTTTCTGTCCACACTGTATGTGCGATTTTTCTCAAAGTATGCCTTCTTTATCTGCTTCAAGAACGGGTGTACTTGAAATCTGCAACTTGCACATATCATTTTGGGCGGGGCTTCTACTGACCAAGCCCACTATACAAACTTCCAGTGCTCCAAGCCAGTCATCGCCGCCATCCACGGTTACTGTATCGGAGGTGGGATCGACATAATCACCGCCTGCGATATTCGTCATTGCTCTTCAGATGCTTCTTTCTGCATCAAGGTAAGTGGGCAGAGCTGTAGATAGGCCACGCCCCCTTTTCCAGGAAGTCGATGTGGGCCTAGCTGCTGATGTTGGAACACTGAACCGAATCCCCAAAGTCTGTGGGAATGAATCTTGGGTCAAAGAAATCGCCTTCACTGCAAGAACCTTTGGAGCACAAGAAGCTCTCCAGCAAGGTAAGGGGGCGGAGCCTATTTTGACCACGACGCACCCTTTTTCAGGTCTCATCAGCAAAGTGTACCAGACGAGGGAAGAGATGCAGAGTGCAGTTCGCAAGTTGGCTGAAGAGATTGCACAAAAGAGTCCAGTAGCGGTGCAGGGAACGAAGGTGGGCGGAGCTTATGGGCGTGGCCTAATCAATCGATATTTCCAGATCAACCTCAACTACTCAAGAGATCACACGGTGGATGAGAGCTTGGAGCATGTGGTGAGTTAGTCATGCTCAAAGAAGAATGCAATAGAGCGCAATTGAACATTCAGGCAATTTGGAACGCCTCGCAGCTCTTCACCGATGATATCATTCAAGCAGGACTTGCAGTCTTGCAGAAACAACCGCCTCCGCCTTTTTCTAAACTTTAAGTGCACAGAAATAAAGTTTTGAAAGAATCTTGATTATTCTCGCAAGTGTGGTCCAATCCCATGTAAACATGTATCTAATCCAAGACCTCTAACTACACTATCTGTATGTTTCCATAGATGGCCTATGTTTACAAGACACTGAAAGTGGACAACCTAGGAAACTACGTTTTTCGTGTGTCTTTGAACAGACCGGAAAAGTGTAATGCACTGAACTTGCAAATGTGGAGGTGGGAGAGAGAGAGAGAGAGAGAGAGAGAGAGAGAGAGAGAGAGAGAGAGGGAGAGAAAGAGTGAGAGAGAGAGAGGGAGAGAGAGATGAGAGAGAGAGAGAGAGAGAGAGAGAGAGAGGGAATGAGAGGGAATGAGAGAGAGAGAGAGAGAGAGAGAGAGAGAGAGAGAGAGAGAGAGAGAGAGAGAGAGAGAGAGAGAGAGAGAGAGAGAGAGAGGGAGGATCATGAAAATTTTTCAGTGATATTGAAGACGTTTTCGAGAAGTTGAACACAGATCCGGACTGCAGAGTCATCATTCTAGATGGAGAAGGAAAACACTTTTGCTCAGGACTGGACCTGAAAGGTTTTTAAAGTTTTACTGACGTCAAATTTCGTACCTTTTGTATTTTTGTGTATTCATTCACTACACCTTTCTCATCAAACCACCCAGAGTAAACGTATCTATTGCAGAAGGCATGCTTATGGACATCATGAGTGGTGAAGGAGACCAAGCACGGCTCTCGAGATGACTACTGCCGAAAATCAGAGAACTCCAGAAAGCTTTTACTAATATCGAGAAGGTGGGTCTTGGTGAGAGTAGTCATAGTTTTCAAATATGTTGCACATAGCTTCCTCTACCTGTAAAAAAGTCTGGCCTCCGTAAATCGGGTACTTAGTACCGTAGCAGTTTTGCCTTGAAATACAAGAACGATTAACGTAATGAGCCTTTGATTTCAAAGTAAGAATAATAACTTAAATCCACAAAGATCTAACCGTTCGTTGTGAGAGTCCCGACCCTAGGGTAGGCCTACCGTACTCATTCTGTAAAATTGAGATTAGAGCGCGTTTGAAAACGGCCATGCTTCTAGCGATTTATGTGTGTTGGAGGCCCATGATGTTTGTAAGTCAAAAATAATATCTCAGTGGTGCATTGCTCCTGTATCTCATGAAGAATCAATGTTCAAAGCGAAAAAGACACAAGTTTTCGTAAATCGACAAGCCACGCCTATTTCGAATTTGAATTTGCCGACTCCGCCCATTTATGGAATATGCAGATCACCCATGAATCCACAGGTTCCGCCCATTTTTCAAACTTTCAGTGTCACAAACCTGTCATCGCTGCAATCCATGGCATCTGCATTGGTGGAGCTATCGAGATAATCGCCCCCTGTGACATTCGCCACGCAACAGCAGACGCCACGTTCTCCGTCAAGGCAAGTGGGCGGAGCTCTAGATAGGCCACGCCCCATTTCAGGAAGTCGACGTGGGCCTAGCTGCAGATGTTGGAAGCCTGAACAGATTGCCAAAACTGATAGGAAATGAGTCTTGGTTGAAGGAAGTAGCGCTGTCTGCGAGAAACTTTGGTTCTCAGGAAGCTCTCTATCAAGGTAAGGGGGCGGAGCCTGTCTTGACCACGCCCACTTTTCTAGGTCTCATCAGCAAAGTGTACCAGACGAGGGAGGAGATGCAGAGTGCAGTGCGCAAGTTGGCTGAAGAGATTGCACAGAAGAGTCCAGTAGCGGTGCAGGGAACGAAGGTGGGCGGAGCTTATGGGCGTGGCCTAATCAATCGATATTTCCAGATCAACCTCAACTACTCAAGAGATCACACGGTGGATGAGAGCTTGGAGCATGTGGTGAGTTAGTCATGCTCAAAGGAGAATGCAATAGAGCGCAATCGCACTTTCAGGCAATTTGGAACGCCTCACAGCTCTTCACCGATGATATCATTCAAGCAGGACTTGCAGTCTTGCAGAAACAACCGCCTCCGCCTTTTTCTAAACTTTGAGTGCACAAAAATAAAGTTTGCAGCATTTTTCGAGCAGAACAATTTTTCAAGATTCATAATCGAATCAACTTTTTAATGGCTCATAATCAACATTGTGTGGGAGAACTCTTACAAACACTGTTTTCGCTGCACAGGAAGACGAATGGTGTGAGTTTTCTTCTTGAATCAATATTATTTTCTTGCATACTTTTGACCGGAAACAAGGATGAAGAATATGTGAAAAAAACACGAACAGTCGAGAAGTTTCAACAATTTAGTCTTAACTGTTTTTGAATCGAAGACTTTCTGAGAGATTACTTTTTACACACTTTTTTCAAAAATACCAAAGTTTGACCTACCATATTACATCAATCTTATGAAATACCTTCTCCTGCACTTTTCAAAAATCAGGTCTTCAAAGCAGTCATTGGACAGGTTCTCAAAGTATGAAATATGATTATTTTGGAGAGAAGTCGACTCGTTTTTAGTTCAGTACTTTCAACTCCCTTTTCAATTCCATCTCTGTATTTTATGTAGCTGTTTGATGATTTTGGTTAGGTTCGGTCTATTCATTTTCATCTGAAAAAAAACCTTCACGGTGTTTTCGTAACTCTCATGTTTTGCAAATCTTTCAATTTTGATGTTCAAAAGAAATATCACTCTTTCATCGACAGATTTCAGAAAGTTTCTGTGGAAAATTGAACATATTTACCTGAAAAGGTTGAAAAAAGCGAAAATTCTGTCACAACTGCTGTAAGAGTGAAGTTTCTGTGATTTTTTCACATATAGATTCGTGTGAATGACAGATCGTCTTAGTGACCACGGGTTTAGAACGGTCGTTGATATCTACAACACATTAACGTCATAGGCCGTAGATATCAACGACCTATAAACTTCATATCAACGACCTATGAACTTCATAAATTTTTATCAACGACCTATGAACTTCATGAATTTTTATCAACGACCTATGAACTTCATAAATTTTTATCAACGACCTATGAACTTTATAAATTGCTATCAACGACCTATGAACTTCATAAATTGCTATCAACGACCTATGAACTTCATAAATTTTTATCAACGACCTATGAACTTCATGAATTTTTATCAACGACCTATGAACTTCATAAATTTTTATCAACGA
>OZ022251.1:1951816-1976816 GCA_963978915.1 Caenorhabditis parvicauda | reverse complement strand
GCATTATTATTCACTTGCGTGCTTTTGCTACTTCGTGATGAGAATTTTAGAGTATTTACCTTTTTTTAAATTTTGATATGGTTAGTATCTACAGGCATTTCCAAATATCACAGTACCGTGAATATTACTGTAGTTTACCCAGAACATTTTAATTTTTGACCTGCCATACTTTTGATCTTTTGGTTTTTATGCCCTGCGGCCGTTAGTTTCAAAATTACAATTTCATTATGCTCAGTGACTGTATTTTTCCCGCGGCTTCAAAATATCTTCGACCTATCATTTTCGACTTGATCGTCATTTTCACACTCTTTCTTAGCGTTAATGTATATTGAATATTTCATTCCTATTAGAATTAACACTATTTCCGTTAGGGAATTTGAATCTCACTGTAACTGTGTCTTCTGTAGCACACGCGCACCTCACCAATACAAAATGTAAGACCGGTTAATTTCAGGAAATGCTGATGCACCTTGGTGTACTTTGGTGGGTTGCTTATCAGTTCTAACCCTTATAGATAGCAACGCCTACCGCAAAATAATCGCATTGTTTTGTCCTATCTTTTATTGCTCTTTGTCGGTAGATTAACTCTCCTATTGGCTGATATGACCTCTTGTAAAGAGAGATAACATATGACTGTGACATCGTGGACACTTGGCTTTGGTCAAGTGATTCCGAGGCATGTTTTTTGCGCGCTAGGTCGATTTTTGCTCTTTTCCATAACATTTTTTTGCTTTTTGTACTCTTTATTGTAGTCCAGGGGTTCCGAGGCATTCCTCTTGTACTCTAGTTCTAAGTACGGTCCCAACCCTGCCAGTGCGACGGCCTAAACATCCCTATACTGCCTGTCTAACATCTTTTCATCACTTCAAACTTTCTAAGCATCTTCAATAATTATGTCAGCATAGAATCGTAACAACGGCAGTCAGATTAGAAAAACAATAGACCAGTAGTGCGCTATTTGTAAAATCTTGGAACTCCGTTGTATCTGGCTTCAGGAGACAAAAAATTGGAAAAAAAAAACTTACTGAAACTGATAGTTTACGCTCACCATAAACTCATCCTAGAATAATGGTGTACTTTGACTCAGTATTTCCAATCCTACTAGTGTTTTATGCAAGAGTTCTACTTCTTGTTGGACGCTTGATTTTTGCTGTTTTTTGAATATAAATTCACAAGCAGAGAGTCCTCGCTACGCTCAGAGCCCCTCTCTCCCTTTTTCATTACAAAATCACATATTCAGACTTCTTCATTGAAAAAAAAGTGGTTTTTAGAAGAAGCAAGGTCCTTGCTATTTCTCTCTCTCTCTCTCTTACTTTTTCTCTATTATTCTCATTATCCCCCCTCTCTCTCTTACTTTCTATCTATCATTCTCATTATCCCCCCTCTCTCTCTCTTTCTCGCTCTCCCCTCTCTCTCTCTCTCTCTCTCTCTCTCTCTCTCTCTCTCTCTCTCTCTCTCTCTTTCACACTTCCTGTACAATCCAAACACGATGAATACTAATGCAAGTGTGGCTAGAACTAATGCAACAACCTGCGAGGGTCCCCAGTGGTCACGTGAATAGCACTCAACGAAAACGTGCAGCGGGGCCTCACGAGAAAGGGGGCGGTCCCCTTCTTCTATTATATAAATTCATAACTTTTTCAAATTTCGACGAATCTTCATGAAACCTCACACAAATACTAATGTGTGTTTTACTTATCTTAGCAAATGGCAACAAAAATAGTTTGGTTCTTCTTCTTGTGGGACAAACTGTATATGTGTTCTTACTGAATTCATCCTCAGACTCCCTACTAGATTTCTTAGTGAACATCAGTCGCTACGCTCAAACAGGATCGGTCTGAAAGTTAATAAACCGTTCCAACCTCTATTTATCATTGATATTAGGTAATTTGATCTGTTTTGTAAATAAGTAACTCGGGTTATATAAAGCAGAACCGTTGTTCTGGCATCAGCTATCTTTATAACTCTCTCTCTGGAACGTTCTAGAAAAGATAGCAGACCACCTTAAAACATGACTCCTTCACCGAATAACAACATGTAAATGACCCTTTCCCCGGACAGTGATGTCATTTGTGTCAAGTTCAACGTTAACGACCAAGTTTGAGGAATTTGAAAGTACTTGATAATAGCAGTCTTTATGTGGCCTGATTTTCCATTTAAACTTTAAGAGAACCTAGGATCTAACGATTTTTCAATCAAGAGTGTGCGTTTTGGTTCTCACTAAGTTCCCTTTTCCTTCAAATCAATGCAAAACTTTCTCCAAAACTTTTCGTGGACCGGCATTGGTCGGTAGATGGTCCAATTACAGTCCATTGCCGGTCCATTCACAGTCCATCTGTCTTCCGGCCTATCTGTCGCCCGCTTACGGTCCAATGCCGGTCCGCCAGAAGTTTTGGAGTTTAGCGCACCGCATTTCTTGTCAAAACGCTGTCTTGCGTTCCAGAACCTTCTGTGTGAGAACAATGAAACTCATTACAGAATACGTGCTTGATGGGAAAAGGCACCAGCCGTCTGACGAAAAACGTGCATAGAAAGAGCATCTTCAACAGTATCATTACGATTTTATCGAATTCCATTGAAACCAACAATCATGGCTTTCTGCAATAGTATGTTCGCGCCGAAAGGAAAAATGCTCAAGACACTTCTTGTGTTTGGCGTCTTTGGTGCTGCGGTCAATTTTCCGGTAAGTAATGAGAAAAAGGAGAGAGAGAGAGGAGAGAGAAGGGAGAGAGAGAGAGAGAGAGAGAGAGAGAGAGAGAGAGAGAGAGAGAGAGAGAGAGAGAGAGAGAGAGGGAGAGAGAGAGAGAGGGAGAGAGAGAGAGAGAGAGAGAGAGAGAGGGAGAGAGTGAGAGAGAGAGAGAGAGAGAGAGAGAGAGAGACTGAGAAATTTTTCAGGAAGGATATTCCAACTCCTATCCAAACACCTCGATCAACAGCTTCCGAAGCATGATCAACAGCAGTTATATCAGAAGAGGTCTAGAGGTGAGCAAACGCGCCCCACTGATAATCTAATTAGAGCATGATTACAGAACGGATTGTCAGAATCCGTCTTCACATGGGTCTGGTCACTGATCCTCAACATTTGGTTCATTGGATATCTCATGGGAACTTTTTTGACCCCCTTCATAACCGAAAACTATGGTAGAAAAAGTGAGTTGATGTTTCATTGGAACCTTGCCAAGAGGGTTTTTGCATCGAAATAATGATGAAAATTTTAAAAGTTTGATCCACCTCTTTCGATTTTTACAATCAATTTGAGGAGGGAAAATTTGTGGCTTTCTGGTTAGAGCATCAAAGTGAAAACTTTTGAGGCGTAGGTTCAGTATCCACCTGAAATATTTTTGTTTTTTTTTAAAGCAAAAAAGTTTATGACGGATAACGAACCTTGCTCATGATCGGTAATAGGCATGGGCATATTGCCAATCATTGGCAGTCGATTGGCAATGCCTATTTTCCATTGCCAATAGCACTGTCAGTCGGTTGGCAATGCAATTGACTTGGATTTTGATTTCTAGGCCTTCTTGGCGTTAAAGATGGTGTTATAACAAACTGCATTGCCAATGGCATTGCCAATCGTCTGTCAATGCTATTGGCAATGGAGAAGAGACATTGCCAATCAATTGCCAATGATTGGCAATATGCCCATGCCTAATCGGTAAGAGCCAGATTCTTTCACCACTAAGCCAAAGAAGCAAAACTTAATCACACCGCGCTAAGCGCAGTGGGAAAGTGTCAGATCAAGCAGCGAGGGGAGGCGACCAATAGGCAGCGAGCACAAACCCCGCCTCTTTGTAAATCCTGTAGATCAAATTACGGTTACTGTAGTTAGAAAACTTTTTCTCTGACGTTTTTTCAAAATTTACAGTGGCATTGCTAGTCTCCAATGCAGTGGCACTGATCGGAGCAGTCCTAGGATTTCTATCGGTTATCTTTCAAATACCCGAAGTCTTGTTCGCATCTAGACTAGTATCAGCACTCAGCTCAGGAATTTCACTAGGAAGTCTCATCTTGTTCTTACAGGTAGGTGAACCATCTCTAATCGATAAAATTGATGTTGTAGGAAACGACTGCAACGGAATATAGAGGGATGACATCATTTTTCGCAGAAACCACTTTCATGTTATGCAATGTGCTTGGAATTGCTTTTGGAATGAATGCACTGTTCGGCAGGGATTTGCTTGTTTTGACAGGTAGAGATTTCTCAAGATCCTCTTATTTCACTCTGTCCTGTTCTGAAAAGTATGTGGTAGTAGAAATTATGAATTTGAGTTATTTTTCGAGTACGGTAACTTTTTAACAGAACCTGGGGAACTGTGAAATTAAGTTACTTCCAGCAGGTTATCTTGGGTCCTCGACCCTTCTTCTCTCGTTTTTTGTAAAATGAGTACGGTAGGGTCGAGACTCTCGCAACGAACCGTTAGATCTTTGTGGATTTAAATTATTATTCCTACTTTCAGTCCATTGAAATTGAAGGCGCATTACTTTTACGTTCTTGCATTTCAAGGCGAAACTGCTACGGTACTAAGTACCCGATTTACGGAGGTCAGACTCTTTTACAGGCAGAGGAAGCTATTTACTTGGGCCTAAACAATAATAATATCAATAATTAGAACATCAAAAGGTTACGGTAAGCGGCGTGTGTGCACTGCCAACGCCCCGACGCAACCGCACACTTTTCCTTGATTCTTCTTAGCTTCGCTAACAAGAACAGAGAACAAAAGTTTTTCATCGAACACTGCCCTAAACCTACAAAAAACAACTTTTTTTGGTTACAGAATCGAAAATTCCATAGGACATAACCTTACGCGGTTTCTAACTTGATTAATTCGCTCTGGATCTAACTCAAACATTCCCGAATCTAATGTGTTTCACAAAACCGTGCCAGAATCTATTTTCCAGGTGTCGCAATAGTACCGGCATTCATGGCATTGATCCTCACAATTCCACTTTTGGAAACTCCGAAGTATCTGCTCATGAAGAAGAACGACCGTAAGGCAGCACTGGAATCGTTGATTTTTTATCAGGGTACGCGACGCAAAGCCGCATTGCGTTGAAGTTTTCAATTCAGGTGATAAGATTGAGAATGAGAAGATTCTGGAAGAAATGCTGTTGGAGAAGAGCAAGGAGGAAAAACAGACTCCGATTCTGGTCTCTGTTTTACATGTACTAAAAACGCCGCATCTACGAACAGCCTTCGTGATTGGATGTGTATCTCTGCAGGTGAGCATTGACATGTTGACTAGGAGTAGTCGTAAAATTGACCTACAGTAACATCTTGCAGGTGGTAGTCGGCATCTGGCCTATCATTTATCTCTCGACTGACATGCTGAGCGATCATTTCAATGAGGATACAGCTCAATTCGCGTCACTTTGCTTCATATTATCAAATTTTATCGCCGGGTTGTTCGGAATTTTCACGATTGAGAGGTGAGAAAGAGAGAGAGAGAGAGAGAGAGAGAGAGAGAGAGAGAGAGAGAGAGAGAGAGAGAGAGAGAAAGAGAGAGAGGTGAGAGAGAGAGAGAGAGAGAGAAAGAGGTGAGAGAGAGAGAGAGAGACCCTATTCAGGTTTGGACGTAGAACTCTCTTCATTACACTAGGAGTTGCCAACACCTTCTCCCTCGTCCTGTACATAGTGTTCGATACTCTGTCAGACCAGTACGAATTCTGTAGATGGGGAACCGTCGGAGCACTCGTACTCAATGGTATCACGTACGGGTAAGTTCGTTGTGTTCGTATACGCATAAGATGGAATGGATACGTGTACAGAGTCATTTCATGATTTTCTGTAGTGTAAAGAGGAGTATGGGCATTTTTGAAATGACTTTGTGTCTGTATACGTGAAGGATGAGAATTATGCGTATACACGGGTCATTTTCTGATTATAATAATGCTGCGGTGATGAGCATTCTGGAAATGACTTTGGACGATTCATTCACCTGTTCGAATCAATAATAATACCGTGCTATAATTCTGACGGGACATACAGTATCCAGAGAACTATCCTTAGGGCGCGTTTGCACAGTTTTATCATCAGAGCACGATTGCCCCATCCGTTCCGAACATCCCATTTACAGAATCGGCCTTGGCCCTATAGCCTTCTTCATCACATCGGAGCTAGTCAACCAACAGTACCGTAGCATAGTTCAGTCCATGGTCTATGCGGTTAATACCACGTCCAACTTCATATTTTCATTTGCGACATTGCCTATTTTTGAGCATTATAAGGTAAGAGTCGGAAAAAGGGGGCGTGTCCCACCACACACTAAACAGCGCGCTCATCGGAGTAGATCAAAGTTGGTTACTGTAGTTTGTACATAATCATATTTCAGTCATGGTCCTTCATCCCACTGTTCATAATCCCATCGATCATCTGCTTGATCTTTTTGTTCTTCAAGATGCCAGAAACCAAGGGACGTGAGATCCACGACATTGTCGATGAGATGATCCGTAGAGATAGTGAAGCTAGTGAGAAGAAACATAGGAAGGTTAGTTGGTGTAGGAGGTTTTGCGCACCGATGTGGATGTCAAAAGTTCGATCCTCAACGAAAACATTCCAGAAATACAACATTTCCATCGCCAGTGATCGCACTACGACCATCAGCGAAGCGCAGAAAGAGATTGTCTGATGTCCTCGGAACTCTCTTTATTACAACAATCGATAAAACAAGCGAACAAGTGAGATCATCACATAAATTATCACCAAAATTATTATCTAATGTGTACAACTAATGTGTATGTATAATAAATATTACAAAGTGAGATAATGATGACATGCATAACATAAAACAAGTATTGATTCAACATACTCCAAATAGTGGTGGGATTGGAAAACATGACAAGAGACAAGGTGGAAGTGAACGACATCATTTCTGTTCGACGGACTTGCGCGAGTCTGAACATTTCAGTAGCTAGTTAGAAATTTAGAACTGTCCGAATATGAGCGCACACCGCGCTTAACGCAGTAGAAAAGTGTCGGATCAAGCAGCGAGGGGAGGCGACCAATAAGCAGCGAGCACAAACCCCGCCCCTTCGTAAATCCTGCATCGCCGTAGATCAAATTACAGATTGTGTAGTTTAAAAACTTTTTTCTCTGACGTTCTCACAAAATTCATTATAAGAAGCTAGTTACGAAGGAAAGTTACACTATTTGCAATTTTTAAACAGAAATTGGCGAAACAAATTCGCTTGTTAACATGAAAAAAAAGGACAAAATTGAAACAAAAATATTGATGTGCGAACGCGCCCTAAAGCGAATTTTCGTTCAATATAATTTGCGTGCAATGCGTCTAATCGATGACGATCACCTTTAGCTCGGTCTGTGGAGCGCCGTAAAAATGTAATTTCTAGCTGTCAATAATTCAGTATTGCAATATAAAACTCACTTCTTGTTTTAATCTGTACTGATGATCGCCGGGTCGGTCGTGATTTTGGTAATGGTACAACTGGAGATGACTCTATCGACTGAAAAATATTTCGTTTTGAAATATCCAGCAACAAGATTTTCAAATCGACTTTGTACACTGCGGATCAGGCATAAGTGGATATAGCCGCTTTGCAACCGCTTCGCAAGACCCTCCGTAGAGCGCACTTACCTCATTGATGTTGTGACCTATTTTCCTCGTTTTCTCATGCTATAAACGTTGCGGTTCGTTCCCAAGACTAGTTTTACCTACTTCAAACATTTTTCCGTTACGATTTGTGAATCCGTTATGAAAAGAGCCAGAAAAATATTTTTAAAAAAATTGATCTACAGTAACTGAAATTATAGCCCGCCCTTTTCTTTGATTACACTTTCCACCTGCGTTTACCGTGTGCTTTGGATTGAAAAGAAGATGTTTTTTCTCAATTTTCAGAGATAAAACAGAAAAGTGGGCGTGGCATCCCCGCCCCTTTAACCATTGCTACAAAAACCGAACTCACATCAGATTCCTCTACAGAATTCGGAACACGTGTTGATGATGAAGAGTACGATGAAACTGAGCTGCTACACGGAACCATCGACTCGTCAATCATTTTTGGTGTAGTTGGTGTGGCCGAACATGGTGCACCAATGATGGTTATTTGTTCTGGACTTTCAAGCGTTGGTGGTTTTGGTGCATCACGGTCTTTGAGCATTTTGAAAGTGACGCGGTTTCCGTTCATTTGAGTTGTGAGTAGGTATGATGCGGTTTCGATTGCGGCTGGAATCGAGATTTTAAGGAGAGAGAGAGAGAGAGAGAGAGAGAGAGAGAGAGAGAGAGAGAGAGAGAGAGAGAGAGAGAAGAGAGGGATGGAGAAAGAGAGAGTGAGTGAGTGAGAGAGAGAGGGAGAGAGAGAGAGAGAGAGAGAGAGAGAGAGAGAGGGAGAGAGAGAAAGAGAGAGCGAGAGAGAAAGAAAGAGAGAGATAGAGAGAGAGGGAGAGAGAGAGAGAGAGAGAGAGAGAGCTCACCTCTCATCATGTAATAAACTTCTGGCTGATTGTTTTCCAATGCGCTCGTAGCCTTGCTGATACAGTCTTGAATGTGTGAGAGAATCTGAACAGTCTGATTTCATGAACGACAAACGGGACACGTTTCAAGCACAAACCGGGTACTGCTGAGTCGTCCCCATGATGATCTCAAGTGCAGCTTTGGCTTGAATCAGGTCCCATTTCATCTGCTTTATGTTGACCTGAAATTGTGTAGCTGGTGCTGCTTCAAGACATTGACTCGAATCAATCATATGATCGGTTTACATGGGGAAAAGCGTTAGAACCATACCATTTCCTCGTTCGATGGTGGTTCCTTCGTAACCATGATCAACTGTGGTTTGACAACTTTGTGACCCCCTTCTTCAGTGTCCGTTTCAACACTCGGCATCTGAAGTAGTGCAATGAGAAGGCGTTTAGTGAAACGCACCGGGTGCACCGCATCGACCTTCTACATTTATGAACTTTTTCAGTTGTTAAGTTTAAAAGTTTACATTTTTAAAATGTCATTCTCTATTTTAGGCTTAGGTTAGGTTTCGGCCAGCTAAGGTTCAGCTTAAGCCTGTATTTTTTTCTTTTACTGAATGCCCAATAACGATAAGGATGCTGATTTCGCATCAGGGCACGTTTACTAAACCCGTTTGAAACTTCTACAGTAAGAAAACAGAAGGTTTTAACAGATCAATTAGTTTTTGTGAATTGAGAGAGATTCGAAGCAAAAGTACCGTACCATCTTTCTTACTGTAGTTTACTAAACCCGTTTGAAACTTCTACAGTAAGAAAACAGAAGGTTTTAACAGATCAATTAGTTTTTGAGAATTGAGAGAGATTCGAAGCAAAAGTACCGTACCATCTTTCTTACTGTAGTTGATTTAGCGTCTTAACGTACGCGTGCACCTCTTCAAACCAAAAATTTTCTGAACCTCTTACCTCTATGAGAACTTCACACTCCGAGACCGGCGTTCTCTCCTTTTGCTCTGTAAGTTTCTTTTCATCATATGAACCGAGTAAAAACCTTACTTTTCTGTGCTGGCTGTCTCGGCAAAGGTCCGCCAACGCTCCTCTTGGTACGTCTTCGACCATCTGAAATACTTGAATAAAGATTTTTGCGATTTCCATACCATTCGGTCCCTCAATGATCCCTTTCTTCGGTGTTTTCGCGCATTCGAACATTTTCCGACGGATTCTTTCTGTATTCACATTTTGATCATGGTTTCTCAGATTATTTCTTACCCAAGCATTCGTTGACAAGCGTCTCATGTGGATCCTCAATACTTTCTATCGACGTCAAGAACTCATCGATCATCTCTTTGGTTTGGGTCATTTCTTTACCAACTTGAGAGTAGCGATAAGTGGTGTTTCTAAACTTGAGATTTTCTCTTTTAATACATAGGTTAATTTAAGGCATTTTCCATCTGAACAAAAAGGTTCTCAACCACCACACACTACGGCAAACACAGTTGAAAAGTGTAAGAAAAGCAAATCGATAGAGTAGATCAAATTTCAGTTACTGTAGTTCGAAAAATTTGACTTTTCCTACGTTTTTCATCCCAGATTCACAAATCGTAACGGAAGAATGTTTGAAGTAGGTAAAACTATCGTTGGGAACAGTTTGCAACATTCATTATGACACTCGAAAATAAAAGCGGGGGTCGGCAAGGCGGTTGCGACGCGGTTATTTTGTCTTATGCCTGTGCCTTGGTGTCCATCATTGAGAATTTGAGTTGAATATCAGGTTTTATAATATTTTGAGATGAATTGTTAAACTTTCCACTCGAAACTTACGCCAAGGTTCGAATATGCGACAGAATGACTTTTTTCTTGTGTGAACAGGAGTCATCCTCAATCATTCCATCTGAAAAAATAATAGGTGAAATGTCTGTATGGTTCATTTTCTTACTTATCCTCGTCACAAGAGTGTTCTCTCCTTCATCGTAGTTGCTCAACATGGAGCTTCGTCTCTCTCCTATGCTTTTCGCGATTTTTCTCTCTCCGTCGTCTCTGCCTTTCGAGATGTTTCCAAGTGCACAAAGGCGGCTGAGACAGTCGATGTCGAGTTTCTTGTGCTCCTCTGGAAATTTTTAACAATGATTGTTAAAATACTCATCAAATTCGGTGTAGGTTGCGGAAGGTGTTATTGTGCATCGTTTGTTAGAGTCTCAGTGACCACGGGTTTAGCACAAAATATTTATCGAGTCAAACGTTTCGGCGTCAAGCCATCATCAGGGACAGTAAGTTACCTACCCCAGGTTGAGGTAACTTACTGTCCCTGATGATGGCTTGACGCCGAAACGTTGGACTCGATAAATATTTTGTGCTATACCCGTGGTCACTGAGATGATCTGTCATTCACACGAATACTTATCAACCTTGAGAAAGATGAAAAAATTGTGTTATGATGATACATTGAAGGGAAAAATTATATGAATCCTCATCATATTATTAATCGACAAATCCTCCGCCCACTTTGCCCCGACCACTTTTCGTGCAGCCGATTTTTGGGTGTCGCTTTTTGGTTTAGGTTGAGGGATGGAAGAAAAAGAGATAGAGAGAGGAGGGAGAGAAAGGAGGAGGGGGAGATAGAGAGAGGGAGGGACAGAGGGAGGGAGAGACAGAGACATAGATAGGGAGAAAGAGAGAGAGGGAGAATCAGCGGAAACCTTGCCTCAAAAAATCACTTATGTTCACAATCAAGAAGTCTCAATATTTTGATTCTGATTTTGTAAAGGAAAAAAAGGGTCCCGAGCGTAGCGAGGCCAAGCGTGCTTGTCTGGTAATAGAAAACAAACTTTGACAAAATTCCTAGGAAATGCAATTTTAAACATTACGTTCTTACCTCTCTGAAGACAGTAAATATCAATGTTAGGCACATTTCCAATGTCGAGAACCATAGAACAAAGACTTTCCAGGTAACCTGTCATCTGTAACATTAACCGTTGGCGTATAATCGGTGAGTAGTTTCACCTCCAAAATTTTCTTCACACTCTCAAAACACCTTGACGTTCGCCTGCTGTCTGTCAACCCATTCTCCGCACATAGTAATCTGAATTCAGCAGAAAAGTAACAAACCAAAGATAAATGAGACATACTCTCCGAATCGTGTCTCCCAGTACTTTCTCATCATCTCGAACCTATCTTTCTCTTGCTGCCAAAACATTTGTGAGCAGAAACTGAAATGTTCAATTTTAACGGGGAGAAAATTATTAGAGTTCAGTTTTTACATATCATATTAATAAACGAAGTACCCTCCGCCCACTTTTTTTTTTTGGGTGGTCTCTTTTTGGTTTTGATACGGGGAGGGGAAGGGAGGTGCGAGAGAGATGGAGAGAAAAAAAGAGAGATGAAAGAGAGAGAGAGAGAGAAAGAGAGAGAGAGCGAGAGAGAGAGAGAGAGAGAGAGAGAGAGAGAGAGAGAGAGAGAGAGAGAGAGAGAGAGAGAGAAAGAAGAGAGAGAGAGAGAGAGAGAGAGAGAGAGAGAGAGAGAGAGAAAGAAGGAGGGAGATAAAGAAAGAGAGAGAGAGAGAGAGAGAGAGAGAGAGAGAGAGAGAGAGAGAGAGAAAGAGAGCGAGAGAGGGCGGATGAATGGGAAACTTATTTGATCAAAGAGTTTGGAGCGTTAGCGAAAGAAATCTAGCGTAGCGAGGAATAGCTGCTCGCCTCACAAAGAAGACAATGTAAGAAAAACGAACTTTTGTGGAACAGTGAACTCTTCAGGAATCTGAGCATGTGGAATGAATGAAAAGAGACGCCTCGCCTGATCTTCATCAACAAGACTAGTGTTCTTCATTTGGACCTGAGCAGATATAATATATTCAGAGCATAAACTCAAAAATTTTCTACCTGTAAATCCATGTCGGAAAAGGTAACAATGCCCTTAGGAGTTCCTTTGCAAAAATGATCTTCGTAAATGAACTTCCATGTCTTCTCTGTCATGTCTGAAAACAGTACAAACTGGGGGAAAACGAAAACTTCCAATGTTTCTACAGGAAAGGTGTCTGAAACTACTTCTAATGAGAGAAAAAACTGCATACGTTTGAAATAGCTTCAGAGACAAAAAATAAATGTTACTAGCGAAGTTTTTCACCTAGAAGAATGATATATCTTTTATAAAAGATCGCGGAAAAACGCGAAAAGAAAAAGACGTGACAAATAAATTGATCTACCATTCATTACTGGTTACTGTATTACAGTTATCGATCGATTTTCTTTTTTCTATTTTTTGTTTCACGTTTTTGATCCATTCTCCGTGAGTCTGGTATCATTCCATGTACAAAAAGTTCATTTATAAAAAGAGATTGCTTTTTTCCCTTTTTTAATAGAAATCAAGAAACTTCTCTGTTTTTTAGAAATTCTAATTTGAGTCTTTCTTCGAAATTCCTATTTCGCCGAATACTCGTTCTTCGAACTTAACCATATTCCTCCCAGCATATGCATCTTCTAAATTTAAACTCGCGGACGTTCCTCGAAATCACCTCACAGCGCATTTGCACTCACTATTTCCCAATTTTTCACAATTTTAGTTTTATGTTACCCACAAACTGCTGTTTTGGCCCGTCTGTCGCGACTTCCAGTCTTATTCGACGAACGAGGTAATTTTAGAATATATTTTTCTCATCAAAAAAGTTTTTTTCCAGATTGATTGCTTCAAGAGGCCTTTCCATAGACTTTTCGCATGAGAAACCTTCACCATGTCAGTTGGAACACGTTCAGAAGAGAGTTACTGAGACGGTAATTTTCAGTAAAAACATTTTGTGGAAAGAAAATTCTCAGGTACCGTTATTTTTCCGACAACGATTAGACTACACTTTCTACAGGAGAGATGTATTTTGTGATGATCAAATCTTCAATTTGCAAAGGAGGTAAATTTCAGATGTTTTTGAGAAGTTTTATGAAAAAGACGGAAATTATCAGTTTTGTTTGTTCTGTGTGAAAATTTGAGTACGCGCGTTTCAACAGAAGATACCAATGGTAGGAGCGGAATTTTTAAGAACAAGAATATTTCTACTCTATAAAAATTACTCACAAGAAGAGTTTGCAGTCTTTTTCTCTATGTTGAACTGTTCGAAAATATTAGTATATTTTCTTATCAAGTTCCTCAGGGGAATAGAAGAGCTCATGAGACATTTCGGTCTTATTGCTGTCTCCGGTCAATTTTTCCTACCACACGTGCAAATGGAAGCTATTTCCGTACTTCCGATTCTCGAAGAAGGGACAGTTCGGTGTCGATGGAGGGTCAAATACATCTCATTCTATCGTTTACTGACGAATCCAAGGTTGTTCCGGTTCGATTATAGGATGAGGAATGTGAGTTTTTATTGTACAGACATTGCTTCATGAGAACCGATGATACTCAGAGAAGGCAACTCAGATCGGATCCAACCTCATCTAATTTGGGAAAAACTGGAATCCAATCTGATTCTTTCTGGATCCAATCAAAGTTGACTTTTTTGATTACTTTTAAATGCTCTAGATATGCTCGAAACTCAAGTTAATAGATTGATAAAATCCTTCAAACAACTTTAATGCCCCGGAGAATTATTTTCTCGCCGAACTCAAATAACACGATGAATCTTTGGTCAGCACGAGTATTTTGAAATATATTTCATTCCGATTGGAAACACAACTCTTGATCCAATCTGATTTTTTCTGGATCCAAAGACTGTTACAGCTCTAAAAACATTTTATTGGATGATTTTTAAATATTCGAACAACACATTTCGAAACATGTTTAGAATTTTATTCTCTTTATATATCAGCTGAAAGAATGTTCTCAAAAAACGATTTTTCAGAGTTAAACTCCTAATTTCAGCTTAGCTGGTACGACGGGATGGCCATTTTCGACGTTGATGGTAATGGACAAGTTTATAAATTGACACTGCAAAAGGTAAAATTTCACTCTTCTCAAAAACTGACTTTTAAAATGTACTTTGATGTTTCAAACTCGGTTTTTGAAACGATTATCACTTATCTGAATGATTTAAGAAAAATACATTAAGTTTTAAGTGATTTCCAATAGTTTTTAAAAGAAAAAGTTATTGATTGATTTTTGCACTCAAAAAAAAAACAAAAAAATCTGCTTCAGTGTTTCAAAATGATTTTAAAAAAATGAGAATGTCAGAAAGAATGTTATACAGCGCTTCTCGCTTCTTGAATGAGTATTCTTACGTTCAGACAAACATCGACAATAGCAGGTTCTTCCTGAAGTCTCCCGCGGAGAAGATTCGAGAAAAAGTGGCTTCTCTGAATCCTCAGCCATCCACATAGCTTTAACATGTTGTCGTCTGGGTTTTGACACTGCCGGTATTTTTCTTTTTTAGATAGCCTATAGGATTTATATAGCTGTTTTAGATAAATGTTATGCATCCATATCAATTTTCGTGTTTTCGAACGGTTTAAATCCGATTTTTCTTTGAATGCGTTGTCTTTTCCGGTTCCAGGAGGCTTGAAGACGACTGTAGAAAAGCATAACTTTTGAATTTTGGAGGTTTTCATCTAAAATATCTCTTTCAAGCCTGCCTCGATAATTGTTTACAGATTACATCTAAAGTGAGTTTTTGACCCCTTACTAATAATTTTGTACAGGATGAAGTGTCATTATGCAGTTTTAGAAGTAGCTAGGGATGCCGACGATGTGACAATCAAGAAGAGTTATAGGTTAATTTTGGTTGACGTTTGATATTTTTTTGCTTGCTCGGAGCTAGGTTTATGAGCCGAGCAAGGTTTTTGATAGAGTAGGTCAAAAGTGTTTCGAAAATGAAAGCGGAGGTCGGCAAAGCAGTTGCAAAGTGGTTATATTGTCTTATGCTTGTGCCGAGCTGTGCAGTCGAAGCAAAATAGTGGTAGGTCAAAAACTTATATACTCTGTTTCAATGAAAAGTGTTCACCTACACTTTTCCAATATTTTCAGTTTATACTCGAATGGAGCAAATTAATCTTCAGTAGTTCTAAAATTTTCATGAAACAATGTTGTATACCAAGTTCCAGTTTGATTGGCTTGCTTACTGAAAAAATAGAACCAAAAACGTAAAAAGCGCCATTTTTGAGATTTTTGTTTTTCTTTTAAAAATCGATTCAACTTCGATATAGAGCGAGATATCAAAGAGGAAATCATTGATTCGGTTGAACTGGATTGTTCTGAACTGATTTAGTCTTGATAGTTGATGAAATCAGTTCGTTCTGACACCAAAAGAGGCAAAATCGTGTTTTTTCGAGAACAACGATTTTTGAGCTTTAAATTTGTTTTGAGTTAATTTGAATGAACTGAATTATTGTTTTACAAGTTTTTCTACCAAATGGACCAAAGACAGCATCTCGACTAATTCAGAATATAATTTTTTCTTCACTCGTAAATCACTCTTCCTACTTCAGAAGAGTGTATGACGACGTTAACCAGCTCCTAGTTGGAACACTCTTCAATAAAATATTGAAAAAAACATAAAATAATTTTCTTACATCACATGAATGTACTTTGACATATCTTCGCTATGAAAAAATGTCATAATAGAATACCTCTGTTGTATGAGTGTTTCCACTCTGCTTTATAACACTCAACACGATCCAATTTTACTGGAATCACTCTAACTAAGCTTTGAACTGAATGAGAAAACCTATGTCAATCGTTTTGACTTCAATGATGTTTTTAAAAAAAATTAGACTCATCCTTGAAATCGAATTGTTGGAGAAGCCACATCTCGGTAATCTATCATGTGCTTTATCGCTTGTATAATTCAGTACTTCTAGCGTTCATCTTGATCAAAGCTCACAAGCAAAAATTTCAGAAAGTTGTTTTCTGTTTTTCTACAATTTTAGAACGATCGATTCCATCTGTTCGGAAGGTTTTGTTGTCATACATTCTTCTGAAGTAGGAAGAGTGATTTTCGCGTTAAGCAAAACATATATTCTGAATTAGTCGAGATGCTGTCTTTGGTCCATTTGGAAGGAAAACTTGTAAAATGATAATTCAGTTCATTCAAATTAACTCAAAACAAATTTAGAGCTCAAAAATCGTTTTTCTCGAAAAAACACGATTTTGCCTCTTTTTGTGTCAGAACGAACTGATTTCATTAACTATCAAGACTAAATCAGTTCAGAACAATCCAGTTCAATCGAATCAATGATTTCCTTTTTGATATCTCGCTCTATATCGAAGTTGAATCGATTTTTAAAAGAAAAACAAAAATCTCAAAAATGGCGCTTTTGACGTTTTTGGTTCTATTTTTTCATTAAGCAAGCCAATCAAACTGGAACTTGGTATACAACATTGTTTCATGATAATTACAGAACTACTGAAGATTAATTTGCTCCATTCGAGTATAAACTGAAAATATTGGAAAAGTGTAGGTGAACACTTTTCATTGAAACAGAGTATAGTCACTGTAGGTAGACCAATTTTATTTGACTTTATTTTTGGTTTGAGCCGAGCAAGGTTTTTGATAGAGTAGGTCAAAAAAATGAGAAAAATATTTTTAAAAAAGGAAATTGACAAAATTCCGGTTAATTCTGGCAAGTTCAGATAAATATCGACACAAAATAAGCCCCATTTGAGTCGACAAACCTGGATTCACCAGAATTTCACATAATCTGACCTGGATTCACCAGGATTAACCGCGAAAATCTAGAGGTTTCTCGATTTTTAATGGATCACCGAATCCCACATGACTACCAGAACTGGACAGGATTTACCTGGATTTTGTTGATTTCGAAACTTTTCAGGAAACTTGCTTTGAAGTGGCATCCTGACAAAAATCCCGACAACCTGGCAGAATGTACCCAGTACTTCGCCCTTGTTCAGCAGGCCTACGAAGTTTTGAGTGATCCGCAAGAGAGAGCTTTCTACGATAGGCATAGAGAAAGCTTCATTAAAGGAGGTACTTTTCAGTTTGAGACAGGAATAATGAGAAAACTGGGATTTTTTCATGATTCTAGAGTGTGAAAGTCGTAAAAAACTTCATTTTTCAAACTTTCTGACAAAAATCCTGTTCTATTTGTCTATTTTGATGAATTTGCGACTTCTTAACTGTAGAAGTTTCATGATTTGCAATTTTTCAAGAAAGGATCTGTATGATGATCGAAACAGAAAATCACACCGAGCTAAAGGTGATTGTTATCGATTAGACGCGTTGCATGCAAAATATATTGAACGAAAATTCGCTACAGGGCGCGTTCGCACATCAATATTTTTCCCTATTTTCTCATCTTAACAAGCGAATTAGTTTCGCCAATTGCTGTTGAAAAATTGCAAACTTTTCCTTCGTAACTAGCTTTTTAGCATGAATTTTGAAAAAAAAAACGTTAGAGAAAAAATTCAACTACAGTAACTGTAAGTTGATCTGCAGCGGTGGATTTACGAAGGGGCGGGGTTTGTGCTCGCTGCTTATTGGTCGCCTCCCCCCGCTGCTCGATCCGACACTTTTCTACTGCGCTTAGCGCGGTGTGAAAAGGAAAGGATTTTGGAATAGCAACGAGTCCTGTCAGATTTTTTGAATAAAAAAAAACATAAATTAAATCTTTCTGTCAGGTTTCGACGGCAATTACAAAGAAGATTCGCTGGTTCTCTTCAAATATTTCACGGTTTCTTGTTTCACTGGTTTTGGCGATGACGATAAGGTTATTTTTTCATTCGATTGGATACGAATTTCATAGAAATCCCCGAGAATTGTTCTAAATACATGAATTTTTGACAGAACCTCCCAATTTTCGTTTGAAACGTTTTGTGTGTGATTAGTCAAAAATGTATCGATTTTGAAGAAAAAGCGGTGAAATCCTCTCATCTCGTGCTTCAGGGTTTCTACACGGTGTATAGGAAGGTATTCGACACGTTGACAGCTGAAGATTACGACTTTATTGAAGAAGAAGAAGACAGGAATTATCCATCTTTTGGAAATGCCGATAGTGACTATGAGAAGGTGAGACTTTGAAGTTGGAACATTGTTTATAGGGTGTTGAAAAACTTGATATTTTATTGAATCGTGTTCAAATATCATCATTTACCTACAGTATGAAGATGTCCTGACTGAAAAAGTAAAAGTAAAATGCACCCCGTCTTGTATGCATCCAGTTGCATCCTGTTTTTTTCAAATGTAAAAAACGTGATGTGTGTTACTATGAACAACTTCTTTTCAGGCTCAGGTTAGGTTGGGCTTAGCTTAAGGTTCAACCTAAGCCTAAAAAGAGGTGATTAAGATGTCTTAACGAAATTATTAATGTTTGAAAAAAACGGGGTGCATTTTACTAAATGCCAAAAATTACAAATCCGTGAAGTAAGTTCACATTTTTTCGACATGAGTGCGCGAAAGTTTTCAGTTTATTAGGATGTCGGGAAATTCTTCAATCATGTGAAACTACACACTAGGAGCCAGAGCTGAGAATGAGATATAATAACTCCTTTAAAAGTCAGAAATGTACAGAGCGCTGAGTCTATGAATAATAATAATAATAACTTTAACAAGGGTTAGAAATTGTAGGCGGTAGAGAGAGGAACTAATCTCTGCAGGCATCCAGAGCTGTTGTAGACCGTTAGATATCGTTTGATTGATAATTTGGAGTTAGGTAGACTTTTAACGATTCTCTTGACATCCTCTCGTATCAACTCATTCGGACATAAATAGCAGACATGTTTCCATATGGGCACCGCTGTAGACAAGAACGAACTGGTGATTCTAGGATTGAGAGAAATGTACCATGGTCTTCGTTGAGATCCACTTAACCTTAAATAGCTGCCTAAGTTCTGATAATAGAAAAACAATCGATATTGAACCAGATGTAACCTTCCGTCTCAGGTAGTCGGTGTCTTCTACGGCTTCTGGTCGTCGTTCATGACGGCAAGATCGTTCGCTTGGCTTGATCAGCACGACATCAGACAGGCACAGAACAGATACGTCATGAAGCAGATGGAAGCGGAGAATAAGAAATACCGAGATGCGGGAAGAAGCGAGAGAAGCGAACAGATTAGAGTGAGATTTGCATTTTTGAGGAAATAAGGAAAATGTGATTTTAACGAGTTTCGATAGTCATATTGTATTCCTACACTAGCCTATTTTCATTGAAAAATAAAAAAAACCGTTTCTGAGTTGATTTTTAAATCTACAAAACTGGAAAAAACATTTGAATTTATGTTTCAAGATGTGAATAATATTTTTAAAATTAAGTCGTCACAGTTCTGCATGTTTTTCTTTTCCAGATGTTAAGAGTGTTTAGTAACGTTAAGCGGAAAGACTGGCCTGGTTTTGGTGTAATTCATGTTTTTTATATGAATGATTATACCACTTTTAAGCCAAAACGGCCGTAACTGAACCTGAATGCCTGCGGCGCACTTGTCCTAATCATTTCACAATTTCAACTACCCTAACTCTTATTTCAAGAAACACATATAATTTAAATTTTCAAATTTAAGATTAATTTTCAATATTCTGCATGAGTTGTCATAAAAAATCGTAATAGACCGTTTTCCGAGTAAAGGAAACTTTCAGGAGCTTGTTGCCTTCATACGAAAACGAGATCCAAGAGTTAAAAAGTATCGTGAACTTCTCGAAGAACGACAGCTTCTGGCCAAGCAGAAACAAGAGGAAAATAGGAAGCAACAATTGAGAAACAATCAAGAGTAAGCTTTTTCATATAGCTAGTTTATTCCCGGAAGGCGAGAGTAAAAGATGTCAAAAGTGTGTTAAATTGTGTAAAAATCGTTAAGTCATCAAATTATGGTCCGGTTCTTTTCTTTGGTACGTCGTAAGAGAGTTTCCCCGAGGTGTACCTCTTGTTCTTGAATCTGTAATTTTGAATAAGTCTTTAGGATTAATCTCAACTTTTCCGTCTAGAAGTTTTCGCACCATATTGTTATCTGCAATTTCCCTCCGTGCGCTAAGTTCCTGGAGCTTTAGATTGGCGATACGCGCGTTGTAAGAGAATTGACTTTTCTTCACCCAAAACATCCTGTAGCCGTAGAGGCGAATGTAACTTTTCCTAGTGTAATCGCTCTGGATCGATTCGATGAGGTTCCGCGTTTTTATTAGACCGGGGGAAGTCACTGTAGTACATTCTTTCCTGAGGAGTTTATCAATTTTAACGGAAAATAACGTTGATTTATGCAATGTGAAGTACTCTTTTTCTGTACGATTGACTAATTGTAGTCCCGCACATCTTCCTGGTTATTCGATATTCTCTTTTTTTATTGTATCAAACAAGTTTTCATTTCCATTGTTTATTTGTCCTTTTTTTAACCACCCCTTCCGAGTGTTAAAAATATTTTTCAAATGTCCAGCACACATATTATACTCGAAACCAGGAAGTTCCAACACAAAAATTGAAAGCAAAATTTGCGAGTTACTGTACTTTCTGCTCCCAGATCGTGCTTTCGCCAAGGGGGGGGGGGGGCAAGAGTGCGTGAGGGGGCGAGAGACGCAGAGGCGGCGAGACAGTGTGATATGGTTTGAGTGTGTTAGAGTTCGTACACCTCTAAGCAGAAAGCAGGGAGATTTGCCCCCAGGATTCAGTTAGCTATGATGAAACGAAAAATAACGTTACGATGTGATATTTAGAGAAGGTCATAGGTTTTTAATTGCTTTTAATACCACCATAGATTCTCAAAACTCAGCACCAGAAATAACATTATCACTGCCCAACCTTCCTAAACACACTTTTTCCAGGCAAATGCAGGACAGAATAAAAGCGGCCGAAGCGGATCGTGACGCCTATCTTCTGGAAGTTTCGAAAGCTCTCCACGAAGAAGACACGTGTAGCGAATCAGAGGACGATGAAGGAGAGCAGCTACCTCACTGTGTAGTCTGCAACAAGTCATTCAAGACTGCGTGAGTTGTTTTTTTGCAAATTTATCAGCTACACCTCGCTACGCTTGGAGCATTAGAGTTGGAATGTGAAATGGGAGTTGGAGTGTGAAATTCCATTAGACTTGGAATGTGAAATTCCTATTTTCCTTTTGTTTTTGCTTGGCCAGAAGCTGTCGTTCTTCGAGAAGTTCACGATACTTTTCAACTCTTGGGTCTCTTTTTCGTATGAAGGCAACAAGCTCCTGAAAAATTCCTTCACTCGAAAAACGTTCTATTACGATTTTTTAATGACAACTCATGCAGAATATTGAAAATTAATCTTAAATTTGAAAATTTAGTTCATATGTGTTTCTTGAAATAAAAGTTAGGGTAGTTGGAATTGTGAAATGATTAGGACCAGGCATTTAGGTTCAGTTACGCCCTTTTGGCTTAAAAGTCACAACCTGTTTCCGCGCTCCGTCTCAGCTCATATGCATCGGCTCGAGACAGTCTGAACGTTATTCGAAAGCTCATGCAAACTAATTTTCAAGAAAGAGAAAAAACATTGGTTTTGGGATATCACTGATTTTGGTTTGAAATGAAAATGAAATGTTTTGCGATCAAAACTGGGGAGCTATAATCAAGGAAGTCACTAGGACCATGCAGTGGTTAATTATTTCTTACAAGCAGAAAGTCCTCGCTACGCTCAGAGCCCTCTCTCTCTTTTTCATTACAAAATCACATATTCAGACTTCTTCATTGAAGAAAAAGTGGTTTTTAGAAGAAGCAAGGTCCTTGCTATTTCTCTCTCTCTCTCTCTCTCTCTCTCTTACTTTTTCTCTATCATTCTCATTATCCCCCCTCTCTCTCTCTCTCACTTTCTATCTATCATTCTCATTATCCCCACTTCCTCTCTCTCTCTTTCTTGCTCTTCCTCTCTCTCTTTCTTGCTCTCCCTCTCTCTCTCTCTCTCTCTCTCTCTCTCTCTCTCTCTCTCTCTCTCTCTCTCTCTCTCTTTCACACTCCCTGTACAATCCAAACACGACGAATACTAATGCAAGTGTGGCTAGAACTAATGCAACAACCTGCGAGGGTCCCTAGTGGTCACGTGTGCACTCAACGAAAACGTGCAGCGGTGATCGAGTGGTTAACGCGTCTGATCGTTACTCGCTCAACGCGCGTTCGAATACCGTCAACTACCGGCCACTCCCACCATCCCCGTAAATCGACACATAAAAAGGGGGCGGTCCCCTTGTTCTATTATTAATATGATCAGTTACAAAGAGAACAAAAAATACAACTCAGCTTTCAAACACAGAGAAATATGAGATCTATTTCGAATAGTGAAGGAAGGGGGAGCTCACTCAACAATATAAAACATAAAATGATTTGTCCAGGAACGCAAAGATCAATCATGAACAGTCGAAACAGCACAAAAAAGCTCTCCAGGAACTCAAAAAGCACCTGAAGGAGGAGGATGCCGCTCTTTTTGGTAATATCGATTGATGAGAAATGAATAAATTGATAATTCAGACACAATAGAGACGGAATCACCCAAAGAAGAGAAGAAAGGCAAGAAGAACAAAAGGAAATCCAGGAAAAACGGACTTGATGATGATGTAGTCGTCCCAGAAGTTCAGGATATTGCGGAGTGGGTTTTTGGAAATTGAAAAATTTTGAGAGAGGGGGAGAGAGAGAGAGAGAGAGAGAAAGAGGTCCCGAGCGTAGCGAGGCCAAGCGTGCTTGTTGTTATATGATCCAGAAGCATATCAGAGCAATAACACAGGAGTATTCGGAAAAATAAGAGAACACTTCAGAGTCAGCACCGTGAACGAGAACGATGAAGTAGAGAAAATCGAAGAAACCTTTGAAAAAATCGACATCGCCGAAGTTGAAGCACCGACTGAGAAGGTGGATGAAGACGAGAAGAAGGACAAGAAGAAAAGACGAAGAGCCAACAAGAAGGATCAGAAAGATGATGACAAAGATGAAAATGATGTAGTCGATACGACCCCGAAGACTGGAAAGTGTGATCGTTGTAAAGAGGTAGGATTTTTGGGTAGTGTAAATTTCCAGAACCTCACAATCGTGTGATAATTAGTGATCTGCAAATCTTCCTGGGCCGATAGATATCAAAGAATCAACAATTTTGCTGATGAAAAGCCAGGTCCTAAAATAGATTTGCCAGCGAAATTCTTTCATGTTATTACAAGTACGAAATCCTCGCTACGCTCGGGGATCCTTTTCCCCTTTTTTTCTTGACGAATTCATATATGCAGACTTCGCTCTCTCTCTCTTTCTCTCTCTCTCTCTTTCCTCTCTCTCTCTCTCTCTCTCTCTCTCTCTCTCTCTCTCTCTCTCTCTCTCTCTCTCTCTCTTCCTCTCTTCTAAAAAAAAACAATCGAAAAATGGCGAATACTACTGCATTTCGGGCTAGAACCAATAAGCCGTGAGCACAACCCAGGCGTGATTTGAGACTAGTACGAGTCAACATGACTATAATTTTCCAGATAAAATGATTTTCCAGGTTTTCGAGAGTCGGTCAAAACTGTTCGAACACTTGAAGTTGACTGGCCACGCAACTCTTCTTGTCAACAAGAAACCGGAACCAATACCCAAGAACAAGAAAGGAAAACGTGGGAACAGAAGAGGTGACGATGATGAGTGGTGATTTTTTGTTCCGTTTGTGATAGATATCATAAGAGTAGTCAAATTGAGTAAAAACACTAAAAAAACTGTTGATTTATGAAAAATTTGCGTTTTCGTTGTTGATCTTAACTAAATTCATGTGAAAAACATGGCAATTCGCGTTCGTGTGGTGAAATGTTATGAAGAAACGCAATATGAACACCCTTTTGAATATTTGAACTACAAAGTGAAGTTTTGTAGTTCACAAGATTTCAAAATGTTCATTTTTCCTCCGAACCATAAATTTTTTTGTTCTGATTTTTGGTTTTTTAGCGCAAAAATATCCAGATTCCTGCTCCTTGAAAATGTCCGTAGAATTTTGTTTTTCCTATTGAGACCCTCCTGGTGCCCACCACGGGTGTCTTGCATTGTTCTTGTTGTTACTTTTCTCCTCGATATATGGCAAAGGTGAAATGAATTTATTGTCAATTATGTTCGAACCAAGTTTTTCATGTTCCGGATTGCCTTTGAAGCCTGCAATGGTTGCTCTGAGTACGGTATGTGCCTTCAATTTCCCAGTGAGACCCACCTGCTTTAAACTTCGTTGAGCCTTTATTGGCAAGAAGGTGTGGAATGGACGAGAAACGGAAACTTGACGAATCCCGCAGTCAGCTTCGTGAAAACCGAGTATTGCCTTGCAGAGAGCTTCGCCGAGCTCTTCATCTGAAATTTGAATTTTCGCGGTTTTTTTAAAAATTTGAATTTTCGCGGGAATTCAGAATGATATTCCATTTTTGTTCGATTTTTTAATCTTTTAAATTTCTAATCACTGTGTATATTATATTTTCATACTCTTTGATGTGATCAACCTACATTTATACTGTAGATACGGTGTTATGTGCTGGCCTCCAAGCGAATCGACACTTCTGTAGGAGAAGAAAGAAACCTCCATAGTGAAGCACAGGCAGGAGAGGAGTTCACCCATAGTTCTGAAAGTTTGAATTTGACACTCAGAAAATACAGCAGTACTAAAAGTACGGTACCTCAACTTAAGTTACGGTACCCTACAATGAAAGTTACAGTACCCCAGTGCAAACTTACCGTCGACTTGTCCCTTCTTTTTCAGCGTCCGTGTTAAATTGCGTATAGTCAAGAGAGTAGTCATC
>OZ022251.1:1861816-1946816 GCA_963978915.1 Caenorhabditis parvicauda | reverse complement strand
GTCTAGAGCGTGTTCGGCGTCACGGCGACTGTAATTTTCAAAGTTTTATTTTGTCGTGAAGGACTATCATCTATTCATGTTAGAATGCGGCTATACACGATTTATTCGACACTTTTCACTCCCGACTCCTGTGTACAAAATTTACTTCCGTCTTCCGTTTTGTAAAACTTTTAATTAAAGTGAATTAGATCTAGGATGTGACGTGTGTCTGAACAGAATTTATATATTTCGAATTTTTTTTGACATTTGAAAACTGAAGATGTAAAAAGTTAACTAGATCCAATTCACTTTTTTTCAAAAAATCTGGTGATTAGGACCAGTGCGCCGCAGGCTATTCACTATTGAGAAAGTGCAAATCATGTAACTTTTCTTCGTAACTAGCTTTTTATCATGAATTTTGAGAAAACGTCAGAGAAAAAAGGTTTTAACTACAGTAACTGTAATTTGATCTACAGCGGTGTAGGATTTACGAAGGGGCGGAGTTTGTGCTCGCTGCTTATTGGTCGCCTCCCTTCGCTGCTTGATCCGACACTTTTCTACTGCGCCTTGCGCAGTGTGCTATATAATTGAAACCCTCACCTATGGTATCTGACGAAAGCAAATCCTTTGCTCTGTCTGGTGTACTTGTCTCTCGGGATGTGGATGTCTCCAATGTCACCGTACTTCTCGAACATGTTTCTCAGATCGTTCTGGGTTGTGTTGTACGAGATGTTGTCGATTTTTAGTGAATGAAGTCCATCGATTGCTGGTGGTCCACGTGAGCCGCCGCCTGGTCCTCCGCGAGACATGTTTAGATCTGAATCGTGTTTATTTCCAAAATCATGGGGTATGTATGAGAAGTGGATGAGGATGGAGGAATGAAGGATGGGCGATGCACTTTAGTATGGATAATCCCTCGAGCTCGGGGAAGAAGTATCAACATCAATAGTGAATGGAAAATTTGAAATGAGCCTTCTGTACGAATGAAAATTCGCTAGAAGACAAAAATAGTGAGGTCAACCTCAGAAATAGCCGAATTTCTTCTAGAAATTACTTCGTGAAAAAAAGATAAGATGAACTACTTGAATCCTATGTAAGACAGAGAATGAAGTGAGAAAGAAAACAGAGGGGATCTGAATAAGTCGACAGGTGTTTCTCCCGACACGTAACTGAATGGCTCCACCAATGGTGGGCACGCCTTCAATGGTGTAGGTCAGAGGGTGCGAAGAAACCAGACGATTTCTGCCAGAGGGGTGCGAAAATTGTCGAAAAGGTGGGATCAAAAAAAAAGCTTTTGATGAGATGGAAGAGGCTGCAGAGAAAAGGTCGTAAACTGGAGTGTAGTACTGTTTCGTAAATCTACATGATTTTCTTATTTCTTTTTTTTTTCAAAAATTCGATTCTACTATCGCGCTCATCATCAAATAATTTGAAGTTTTTTTCAATAATTCACTATAAATATAGTTGTCTCATGATTTTTCGTGTAATTTTCTCAAAAGATCAATAAAATGAGAGTGAGAAGCGTAAAGTGGTTGATCATAAGTCAACGGAATCCACCGCAGGGCCACTGCATCGTCTCCTGCCTGAAATATGAAACTTCCTAGGTACTGCGAAAAACGTGTTTTTGACCTGGAGTTGGACATCTTTCAGCAAGTTCTGAGAATCGTGAAAGTTGACAACTACAGTCTCCATCCAGGAGTTATCAGTGTTTCTTGGGTCATCGACGTACCCTCTGAAAATATTCCCGGTTATTAGGATGGCAAGGAAAAAAATCTTAGATCAGAAATGTCTGTTTCAAAGGACATTGCGCACACCGAGCTAAAGAAGATTGTTATCGATTGGACGCGTTGCTCGAAAATTATATTGAATAAGATTTTCATCCTTTTATCAATAAGTTTTTCATCCTTTTCTCCTATTTTTCTCAAGTTAACAAGCGAATTAGTTTCGACGATTGTTATTGAAAATTGCAAATCATGTAACTTTCCTTCGTAACTAGCTTTTTTCATGAATGTTGAAAAAAAACGTCAAAGAAAAAAGTTTTTAACTACAGTAACTGTGATTTAATCTACAGCGGTGCAGGATTTACGAAGGGGCGGGGTTTGTGCTCGCTGCTTTTTAGTCGAGTTCCACTGCGCTTGACGCAGTGTGTTGCGCACACATCAGGCATAAGACAATATAACCGCATCGCAACCGCTTCGCCGACCTCTGCTTTCATTTTCGAAAGTGTTTGTGCTTTAATAAATGTTTAAATTGACATAATGACCGTTGCGGACTGTTTCCAACGATAGTATTACCTATTTCAAACACTTTTCTGTTTGTGAATCTGGAATGA
This sequence comes from Caenorhabditis parvicauda, assembly GCA_963978915.1. NCBI lineage: Eukaryota > Metazoa > Nematoda > Chromadorea > Rhabditida > Rhabditidae > Caenorhabditis > Caenorhabditis parvicauda. The sequence continues at coordinate 1,944,505 of OZ022251.1, read as the reverse complement.
AAAAAGTAGGAAAAGTAAAAATTTCCTGAACTACAGTACCTGTAATTTGATCTACTCCATCGACTTGCTTTGCTTTCACTTTTCAACTACGTTTACCGCAATGTTTTGCGCACTTTCTCGTGAAAACAAAAAAACCTGTACAGCTCTGTTCCATTTCTCCACAAATCATCCAGATCTGACGTCTGTAGTCTTCCTGCTAGTGCCTCTTCAGTGAACTCCCGACGGAGTGTCTGGGAGACACTCTCACCGGCGTCTACCATGCCGCCCGGGATGGCCCATTCACCTGAATATTATGTTTATTTTTGTTTGATTGACAAATTTGAAAAACAAAACAATAAGGGTTCAGACTTACACGTATTTCCGACTTCAAAATAATTTGGGGTTTATTCGACTTTTTAGCTCTCACGACTTCCAAATTCCAATTTCCGTTGAAGAAATTCTACTTCCGAGTGCTGTACCACTAATAAACCTCAACGTGTTACCTAGCATTCATAGCACAGAAGCTGAACATCAAATAACAGTAATTTACGAAAAAATTCAGTTCTGTTGATCCTTACTAAAAGTAGGCTCCGCCGTTTCTCATTTCGCCTGTTTCTAACATGACAAACCATAAACAGACTAGAATTTTTGGTAAAAGTCAAAATTTCCCTATAATTCATGGACATGTCCGGAAACGATGGCAAATCAGATGATTTCTGTAGCACTTCCGAAACGGTCGGAATTTCACAGAGAGGGATGAAATTACAACAGCACTCAGAACCGAATCCATGTCTTTTTGAGTGTTAAAAAATGAAACTGAAATACAAAACTATTTTAATGTGGCGAAACGGGATTTCTGTTGGAAGAACTGATAAAAATCAGGTCAGAACCTTACTAAAAAGATGCTTGATTCGCGTTTTTTCCCTCATTTGTTTCTTTCAACAGTCTAAACTTTGAAATCTAACCAGTATCGCCTCTCTTGATCGCCACGAATTCCAAAACTCCATCACGGAGTCTGCTAACAATAGGGTCGGCTGCATGATTTGGTCCCCACTTGCCGAGAATTCCTCGTCCACGTAGGCCAGTACGACCAATCGGGTTCAGTGGTCGTGAATCTTGATCGAAGAAATAGTCACTGAAAACGTAATTTTTAGAAATAATGACATTGTCAGCATTTAGTGAACTTCCTATTCTTACGTATACAAGCTTAGGCTGAACATTAGTTGACCCAAACGTAACCTAACCTAACATTGGAAGTATATCAAAGACCGGAGAATCTATGAGGACTGAGTGGTTTCATAGGCTTTCAAATATGGTGAAGACGATGGAACTGCTCTCAGAAGTTGCTTCACCGACTTCGTTTAGGAGTTATGGCCAAAAACCTAAACGAGGTCGATGAAGCAACTTCTGAGAGCAGTTCCATCGTCTTCATCACATTTGAAATCCTATGGGACCACTCAGTCCTCATAGATTCTCTGGAATTTTTTATACTTCCCATGTAACACACCGAGCTAAAGGTGATCGTTATCGATTAGACGCCTTGCATGCAAAAGGAAAAATAAGAACTTGAATAATGCTTCAGCAATAATTCATTTTTAATTATTTCCTCAAAATAAAAAAAATATAAATCCAAGATTACTCTCGAGGCGTCTATAAAATTCAATTTTTAGAGAAAAAGAGGGAGATCGACTAGGAAAACAAGGTTGGTATATGTCATGATTTTTCTCCATTTTAATTCCCATTTTTTTAATACAAAATCATACCAAACAAAGGAATTTCTGTTGATCTTTCCGTCGACCGCATTCCACCGGAATCTGACTTCTTTCACGTCTTCATCAGCCCATGGTTTTCCGATGATCGTTGGGTCAGTGTAGTCTGGTGGTTGATAGCTTTTCCATTCTTTGCTCCATTTCACTTGATCATCAGGCACAGGGCAACGGTGCACTCTACTGCGGAGATATGGTGCTTCTGAAAGAGGTTTTGGAGGACCCCCATACGTTAGAATGTTGACAATAGTGCGCGGATCAAAACTTTAAAAAAGCTTACCGGTGTTCCTACATTTGACATGGACAAAGTTCATGATCGGTCTGCACAAAAGATGGTTCCAAATTGACATAAACCAAGAACTATCTGAAAAAAAATAGATAGAGAAAGGGAGAGAGAGAGAGAGCGCGCGCAAGAAAGGGAGAGAAAGAAAGAGATAGAGAGATATGAGAACTCGAGAAAAAATCAGAAAAAAATGATAGGCGTCCGGGTGCCTTTTGAACTTGACTGGGGCGCCCGAACATTCGAACCGTACCGTCCAGGGATGAAAGTACTATCTACGAAAGTGAAAACATTTGAAACCTCAATGGAAATCCCTCAAAATATACGTGACACCGGAATGAGGTCATACTGTAAGCGTAGTGTTATTTCAACTCGTTAACTATGGCAGAATCGAAAACCGAATTCAAGTATGATTTCCCAAAGTTCGTCTACCTCAGCCGATCTGTGCAGTTGGTTCTGTCACTGACTACGGTAAGTTCTTCTTGAAAAGGGGCGTGGTTTACTCACATAATTGAAAAATGAATGTATTGTTGAACATTTCCAAGCATCTAAACACAACAACTCGCAGTGCGGTCCTGCGAAGCGATCGACGAATCAGCTTTCAGATGCTTCTTCTCTTCTTCAACGCATCTCAATCAGTTGGTGTTGCTACTGTAATTTGCCTCTTCCATATCGCAAACTCATTTCTTCTCATTGATAGACTGTAAGTTCACACTGTCCGACTTTGTACACTCCATTGCAAGTGTACAAAACTAAAAAAAACCCATTCTCAGGGCAAATAACACTGATGGTCGTTATGATATGCGTCAAATCGTCAGAGTAAGGGCCAACGACCTAAGATGTCGTTATTTGATCGGTTTTTATTGATCTTTTCCATCAATTAAATTCAATTTAGTGGTGTTTTTCCCACTGATCGCAGCATTCATAACTTTCTTCCATGTTTCTGACTCGGCACTCATCGGACTCATCTCATTCCTTCAAATTCTAGCTGCAGTTGGTCTTCTCGTCATCGAGCTCTATGAGGTTTTTAGATGACAAACACACTTCAATTGAATATTTCAGTGTATTACTCATCACTAAGGATGTTAAACCGATTCAATAAATTTTATGATTTTGTTTTGTGTATTTTTTAAATTGATAAATGTGTCGATCTACTTGGACTAATTGAATCGAGGTTCCCTAGTTGTAACTCATTTTTAATTCTGGACGTCATAACTCTCGAAATCAAAACAATGATGTCTTAAGAAATTGATCTGGTTGTTCTAGTTGAACATTATTGAGTGGCAGAAAAACTGCTTTACCGTGGTTGAGTTCATCAAGATATATAGAAGCGTTGATGTTTGAACATGGGTAAGGTCTTATACGGGAGAATACCAGGTCTTATACAACAATATTCGGGTCTTATGTGGAGGTTACAAGGTCTTACTCTTAACTTATCATGTCTTATACAACTCTATATCTTATACCAAGGTTACAAGGTCTTGTATGAACATTCCCAGGTCCTATTAAACACCTTGATGATGCAAAAATTTGATGCATGAAAATACTCCACGTTTACTAGGTCTTATACCAAGGTTACCAGGTCTCATAACAAAGTTGCCAGGTCTAACTAGATTTTTTTCCTGAGCTTAGTCTCCGGTAATCTCCGAATTTCGGTTTCCGATTAAAGTTTTCGTCGGTGCGAATTTTTCATTACATAATTGGTGGCATTAACACGACAGTCATCTGTCTACCATATTTTACCGTGTGACTTCGACAAATCATGAATACAGTCTTCTAAACGTCTCTTCAACTTCAATAAGAAAAATGAACGCATTTTAGTACACGCGTATAAAGTAGTGTGTTGACCTTTGCGATGCGACCTTTTACGTGTGCCTATAAAAGCACTGTATGTGCTCATTTCAGGCAATTCACTTTGAACAATCTCCAAAAAAGAGGTAAGTTGTCTCTCCATCGACCACCATCTCGTCTCTTGCAGCTATGGAAAACTTGAACGAACTCATCTCCCGTATCCCCCCATATGAGTACAACCAGTACGTCACGTACGGTCGCTTCGCCGTTCTCGGATCTGCAGCCTTTGAACTTCTACTGATCCTCACTGGCAGTCTCTTCGACTATGGATTCATCTCAAAGTGAGCTATGCAACGCGGCCGCGTAACATTTTTCCTTCAGGCTCTTCTTCCTGATCCTCCTCATTGGAACCCTCGTCGTCAGCGCCTTCAACTTCAAGGAGAACGTTGATGGACGTGCTGAGATCCAAAAGTTGCTCCAGGATCCAAACAATGAAGTAAAGGGAAGAAGTGCCGCCCGTAAGTTTTCGCGGACTGGCATCCCGAGTATGGCACATTATTGCAGAGCTCCTCGTCCCATCGGTCGCTGGAATCTTTTTGTTCCTGTCCGTTTCGGGTCACTTCTTCTTCTCCCTGTTTGTCCTCATCCACTCTCTTGCCGCTCTTGGACAACTCGGAATTGAGGCTTACGAATTCCAGAAGGGTGGAGCTCAAGCCGCTCCAGCAGCACCAAAGACAGAATCAGCGAACCAATAAATAAACTTACAATCGTTTAAAATTGTCTTTATGAATACAAATAGGGGATGGCAAAGAAGAAACATGTGATTCCTAAATAAGGTTCTATTTGAGAACAAAAGATGAAGTATAATCGGTCGAGCGTACTAATTTTCGAGAAATCCAAGCGGAAATGTTGTTGTGAAAAGTTATGGAGAATTTCGATTTTGATTTCCGTTATATAAGGGTTAGAACGCGAATATAGTTAACTTTTTGGATATTGAAGCGTCCAGACGGGATATACACACGACTTCGAAATAGTTCAGATTGAGAGAATGATATTCAAAGCGTTTTGAAAAAGTGAGGCGCCTCACTTTTGACATACAGAATACGTTACGAACCAGAAAGTAAGAAAACCGGAAGAGGAAAAAAACAAAAATACGAATTCCGTGTTAAATAAGTTAACTGACGTACTTCTTGTTTTTACGTTGGCGCGCTTTCCGTCTTTTATTTATTTTTTGATTATTTTTATTTACTTCGCACTTTTGTTTATTCCCATGAAACTTTCGCGCTTTTAGGGTAATGGGTGAAGAAGTTGTCGCGGCAACCCCTGCCGCCGCACCACCATCGAGCACCGAGGTGGTAGTGGCGCCACACTCCAATGCACAGCCCAAACCAAAAATCATCGACCCCGTCGACAAATACACAGCCTTAGCTGTCAGGGTCAGTTTTTTTCTTTTGAAAGTCGTTCAATAATGGTTTTAGGGTAGTATTGTTGCGGTCGGCTTCGCTGGAGTTGTAATTTATCTTAAAAAGTCTGGACTTGTAAGTTACTGTCCCATCCGAATTCAGGCCCGGTTTTCAGTTCACGAAGTTTCAAAATGTAAATCAGATTCCAAGTGAGTTCATTCGTAGAGAACAAGTGCTGAAGGGGCGCGTGAAGGAGGTATTTTGCGTTTTTTGAAAAAGTTGACGTTTGAAGTGTAGGTTCTTCCCAGCGGTGAAATTCGTGTCGAGCATGAACCCATTATGAAGATTCCTTTCTTGCCCAGGAAAAAGAATGTCAACGTGAGTTTCTTCATAGCTGACTGCCAAAAAATTGAGTTTTAGCCAGGACTTTTGAAGCTCCGTCTTGCCGGAATTGAGTTGTCTCCAGCTGGTCAACAATATCTCACGAAGGACTTGAGAATCCAAAATCGACCTGTTACATTCACCGTTATAAAGGTTATTTTGAATTTCTCGATTCCATAAAATTTTATATTCTTATCTGTGAAAATTCACAAGCAATTTCAGGGTACCGATTCTACTCCGGACTCTGCTGATGCTGATGTCACTGTGAAGAAGGTGAATTTTATCTTTACGGAATATAATTGCGCCAGAGTTGCACGGAATTCCGACTTCCGCCTTCCGCTTTTTTTTCGCTTACAACTTTCGGGAAAAATTTCACTTCCGACTTTCGTCAAAAATAATTTTTTTGTGAAAAATGACAAAAAGACCGTGAAATCCTTTCTTCTCAGTGAGGAATTGACCTTCACATGTTGAGAATGCGCAGATATATGTAGAATATCTCCGGGTTTTCCAACCTTTTTTGCCCGACTACCGTTGAAAAATTCTACTTCCGACTTCCGTTTAAAAAAAATTTACTTCCGTGCAACTCTGGATTGCGATTGTCTTTGTTATAAAACGATATGAAAAAGATTTTCCGGAAGGCTAATCTAACTCTTTCGTTTCAGCTAGGTTTCGGTGGAACGAATCTCAACGTTGAAGTCATTCGACGTGGATATGCCAAGGTTCCAGCACCTGACACTCCTGCTCATCTGAAGGCGCTTCAATCTGTTCCGGCCTACTCGAGACTGATCACAAGACTTCTGATGAGTGAAAAGGTAACTTTCAAATAAGGCCATGTGTGAATTTGATGTTTCATAGTTTTCGTTCAACGATCTTCAAATATAGCAAGTTCATAAACTGAAAATAAGCCGAATTAATTGCAAAAATGATATGTTTCGATTAATTTAAAACGGAAAAATATCATTGCCAAATTTGTGAAAATCAAGCGAGTAGAAATTAATAATTATTGATCTGTCGGTGTCTCTTCTATTTTTTAAATAAAAAAGGGCTATTTGGTCACACTGGCTTTCCGCGGCCTGTTCTCAGCTCATATGAATTGGATCAAAACGGTCTAAACGCCAAAGGATAATTTCTATTGGCGCGAAGATGCGCATCAAGTTTTTAATTCGATCAGACCGCGCGCTGCTGCGCGGCACGGACTTTCTTAGTTTTGAAATTCAAGCGTTACCCTGCCATCACCTGGCAGTTCTTTGTTTCAAGTATGAAAACTGGCATGCTAGGAAGACGGGAGCGAGGAATTTGACACATTTTAAAATGGTTAATTTCACAGTGTACTTGGGTATCCAAGAGTTGGCTCTTCACAAAAGTTTTTCTTCCAACCTAACCTAAGCTTATTATAAAAGGAAATAACTGTTGGCTGCAGATTGCAGATTGAGATTAATACACGACGTCATGAACGTGGGTTTTTACAATGTGTCAATTCCTCACTCCCGTCTTTCTAGGACTCTGTAACAAATTTTAGGTCGCCGATAGACGCGGTGTTGGAGTCTGGGAAAGAGACACGTGGGTTGAGTCTGTTCAGTCTTACCCATCCCAGGTCACTGGAATCATTCGCTCAGCTGCCATCACCAGAGCTATTGTGAGTTTTAACTTTAAAAAAAAAGATGAGAAATCGTTTTTCCAAGTTTTTACCACTCGTTACTGACCATATTCTTTTGCCGTTTAGTAAAACGCATCCTGTTTTGACTGCATCCCGTTGCATCCCGTTTTTTCAAACGTAAAAAACGTCGTGTGGGTTACTATGAACACCTCTTTTTTAGGCTTAGGTTAGGTTGGGGCTAGCTTAAGGTTCAACCTAAGCCTAAGAACAAGGTGATTGTGATATTCTGAGCAAAGTTATTAACGTTTGAAAAAAAACGGGATGCTTTTTACTGAATGCATATTCTTTCAATTCATGAAGGCAGTGTTCTATTGAATTTCCAGTTTTGTAGATATTATTTTAGGTAAAAATTCATTTTTTCAATATTGAAATCTTGAGTAAAGTTTGAAATTAGGAAAAATACTTTTAAACTCTTCATCATAAACTTTTCCAGTTTTTATTTCTAATTTAAAACATTTGGAAAGTTGTGATTCTTGAACTTGAAAATAATTTTTAAAAATTATTGATTGGAGAAATTTCATTTTCGATAATTTTGCTCATTTTAGTTCACATACATTGAGTCAAGAACAAAATTTCTCTCAAAAAACAAATTCAATCATATGTTCAGGTCCTGGTCTACAACGTCACCAAGGACGTGATCCTCTACGGAGTCGACCTAACAAGACAGACGTACGCTCTGATCCTCGCTACGATTGCGTACATCAACAATGGATACAGAAAGTTCTCGTCAGGAGTGGACCGTCTCACGGAAAAATACAACCGAGTCAAGCAGAGACTGAAGTAACTTTTCTTGTGGCCGAAATTAAGTTGATTTTTGAAAAATCAATATTTCACTCGAGACGACTGTAGATAAAAAGCGCAAAATTCGACCATTGATTCAATTTTAATTCAGTTTTCCGTGCAACGCGTGTCGCCACGCCTATTGTTTCGAATCAAGGGTCGAATTCGCGCCGTAGTGTAATGAGTTGTTCTTTTCTTTTTTTCTAACGGTCCCCAGCTCAGCTGTTGAAGTGCTCTGGTGCGAATGGACTCAAAGAATCGTTCCGGTGAAAAGCGCCAAAAAGAGCTTGCAAACCCATTATTCAAGCGTGTTAGGCTCCATGTTACTAGGCTCAGTAGTGTGATTTGTATTGTTTTATGATGTTTCTGGATGAATATTAATTCGATTTTGAGGGTTAGTATAACTTAAAAGAAAGTTTTAAAAAATCACTTTGAAGCACGGGAAATTGCAAAATACACTTAATAGTGTTCGCTTAGAGTTCATAGAAGTCAAAGTGTTTTACAAAACGATCCTATTGCACATCTCCCTGTTTATGCGCCGAGGTGAGAACATTAGCGAAAAGGAGAGAGCACAGAGACGAACCCCCGCGAGGCCCCGGTCATAGAATGTTTTGTGTAGGTTTACGGGGGGCTAATCGATATTCTCCTTTCATTGTTCCGTATTTCTTTTCATTTTCAATGAGTATTTTTCGTTTTTTTTTACATTCGTATTTCTACTCTAGTGTTTGAAATATGTTAACTGTCACTAACAAGCGCCCGAAGGCAAGAATTTCGAACATTCCTCACAAAAATTAAAAGTAAAATCGCGAGTTACTGTAGAGATCACTGCTTGCGAATGGGTGAGAGAGTATGGCAGAAGGCGAGACTGCTGACGCGTGACAGCTAGCGAGACAGTGAGGACTAGGGGTGGGCAAATCGCCAATGATTGGCTAACGATTGGCTATCCTCTTTTCGTTAGCCAATTGCATTGGCGAACGATTGGCTAACGATTGGCTATTCAATTGGCGAGCGCCTGGAGTTGCGTTTTCTGGGCCTTCTCGACGTTGAAGATGGTGTTTTTCAGATGTCTGAGTTTCAGCTTGTTGTGAGGAATCATTTCAGAATATGACATCAGATTCTGAAATGAATCCTAAAAAAATAAAACTGTTTTTGAGAAAAAAATTTTTTTCGACGATGTCCCCGACGTCAGAATCTAATGTCATATTCTGAAATGATTCCTCACAACAAGCTGGAACTCAGAAATCTGAAAAACACCATCTTCAAAGTCGAGAAGGCCCAGAAAATGCAACTCCAGGCGCTCGCCAATTGAATAGCCAATCACTCGCCAATGCAATTGGCTAACGAAAAGAGGATAGCCAATCATTAGCCAATCGTTAGCCAATCATTGGCGATTTGCCCAACCCTAGTGAGGATTTCAAACCTCATGTGCTTAAGAAATAATATTCTCACGAAGTGCGGCATGAAGGTCGTTGAATATTTGAAAAATACGGCGTAATTTTGAGAAGGATATCGAGAATAGGTAAGAAGCAGAAAGAACTGGATAATTTCTACAGTTGGGTTCATAATAGTCACAAATTCGGAATTCCTTTACTAACGAAAAATAATTTATTCACAGTGAAAATGGTTCGAAATGCAGTCTAAGCCCGTACTAAATATAAAGAAAATCACAAACACAATCACATTTTTTGAAGTTGCCGGGCGACGTCTAGAATTGCGAGTTCGACTAATTCGGCTTCTCCGTACGGTGCGTTTTCCTTGGACCAGCCAAATTCTGCGTCTGGGTTTTTCTAAAAGATTCATTGGAGAACACGGTGTAACACTTTCGGCCATTCCAAAAGTGGGCGGAATGGAGGCGGGACAACCAAGGATTATCGGTCAAAAATCGCTCACTTGAAAAATTTTCAAATCGAGACCATTACTACATTTTCGATATCAACACTGGTTAGTCTCCTCGAAATATCTTACAATAACTTTTAAAACAATTTTCTTGTTCGATAAGGACGAAAAAAGTGGAATAAATGGGTAAAAATACCGATAGACGGCTGCGAAGCGGTCGTAAAATTGAATCTGTTGATTGGGGTCGACTGATTCGCGCCTTTTTTGAAACTCCACCCGCACTCGATTTTTTTTTGATCTCGTTACACCGTGGAGAAGGTGTGACCGATACGCGAAATTACCTCTGCTATGGCTGCTCTGATTCCCACACCGTACTCGTTTTCTGGGAGAGATTCTGACCTCTTCTGAATAGGAAGATGAGATAAAGATAGACAGAGGTAAAACACCTTCAACAAGCTCAAAACATCCTTATCCACAGCCAACAATTGTCCAATAGCCTCGAAATTCTTCCCCTTCGCGTTCAACACCACTTTAGTTGCTGTGTACACCCTGAAGTCATTGTTTAGGCAGTGTAAAGTGGATCATCGTTCTCACCTATCTCCAAATTCGCCCAAAAATGGTTGAAACACTAGGATTGCGTCATTCTGCTTGAATTTAGTCGTTTCGGAGGCAATAGCTATTTTAATTTCACACGCTTCTGAGGCAAGAGGTTCTCCGTGTACCAGAGGACGACTTCCTTCTAGAATTTGACTGTTAAGAGCAGTCGGAAATTTCTACAGTAATCCATTTTTGACCTACCAACCTTGGCTCAGTTCCAATCTTCTGGGTGCCACGAAGAGATTAGTTCTACTGAACGCGTCGGCCACTACCCCGATTAGGTCTTGATCCGCATTCTCGACATGGAGCTCTGTCTGAAAATGCAACATGTGAGGCGGGATTTCGGAAACGCCTTTTTTGCAAACTGCGGCAGGGTTCTATTCCACTACTCAGGAACATATTGTGAGAGTGAAATTTGGCATAATTAAAACACATTTCAATTTCGAGAGGCAAAATGAACCCTTGCACACTGCGGATTAGGGAAAATGGATATACAGCCGCTTTGCAAGACTCTCCGCGGAGCGTACTTACCTCATTATTTCACTTTTCAATATTTTTGCTTGTATTTTAACATGTTCCTCTCGTTTTCTCCTATCTTCAAATGTTGTGGATTGTTCCCAAGGTGATCAAAAATTAACCGTTACGATTAGGAAAAATAAAAATTTTTGAACTACAGTAACTGAAATTTGATCTACTGAATCTATCGCCCCGCCCCTTGCTTTGCTTACACTTTTCAACTGCGTTTACCGCAGTGTGCATAGTTTTCATACCGCTAATTAAAAATCTTACGATTCCTTCCTCTGCTAGAAACGACTTCATTCCGGGATCCAAAGTGGTAAGGACGGTCTCCATTCCAGCCTGGCAAGTATTGATTAATGATCAATCATTAAATCATTATAATCAATCAGCAGCTAATCCTCGCTCTCGCTCTCTCTCTCTCTCTCTCTCTCTCTCTCTCTCTCTCTCTCTCTCTCTCTCTCTGTCTCTCTAACTCTCTCTCTCTCTCTCTCTCTCTCTCTCTCTCTCTCTTTCTCTCTTTCTCTCTTTTTTAAAAGTTGCCCCAGGCAGATATTTCAAAATTGTCCTAGGTAGATTTTTTAAATTGCCCTAGGCAGATTTTCAAAATTGCCCCAGGCATAGCATTTCAAACTTGCCCCGGGCATAGCATTTCAAACTTGCCCCGGGCATATTATTTCAAAGTTGCCCCAGGCAGATTTTCAGAATTGCCCCAGGCATATTATTTCAAAATTGCCCCAGGCATATTATTTCAAAATTGCCCCGGGCATATTATTTCAAAATTGCCCCAGGCAGATTTTCAGAATTGCCCCAGGCATATTATTTCAAAATTGCCCCAGGCGTAGCATTTCAAACTTGCCCCGGGCATAGCATTTCAAACTTGCCCCGGGCATATTATTTCAAAGTTGCCCCAGGCAGATTTTCAAAATTGCCCCAGGCACATCATTTCAACCTTGCCCCAGGCATATCATTTCAAACTTGCCCGGGCATATTATTTCAAAGTTGCCCCAGGCAGATTTTCAAAATTGCCCCAGGCACATCATTTCAACCTTGCCCCGGGCATATCATTTCAAACTCGCCCCGGGCATATTATTTCGAAATTTCCCGAGGCATATTATTTCAAAATTGCCCCAGGCAGACTTTCAAAATTGCCCCGAACATATTATTTCAAACTTGCCCCGGGCACATTATCTCAAACTTGCCCCAGGCATATCATTTCAAACTTGCCCCGGGCATATTATTTCAAAATTGCCCCAGGCATATCATTTCAAAATTGCCCCGAGCATATTATTTCAAAATTGCCCCGGGCATATCATTTCAAACTTGCCCCGGGCATATTATTTCAAAATTGCCCCAGGCACATCATTTCAACCTTGCCCCAGGCATATTATTACAAATTGCCCCAGGCATATCATTTCAAACTTGCCCCGGGCATATCATTTCAAACTTGCCCCGGGCATATTATTACAAATTGCCCCGGGCATATCATTTCAAACTTGCCCCGGGCATATTATTACAAATTGCCCCAGGCATATCATTTCAAACTTGCTCCGGGCATAGCATTTCAAACTTGCCCCGGGCATATTATTATAAATTGCCCCAGGCATATAATTTCAAACTTGCCCCGGGCATATTATTACAAATTGCCCCAGGCATATCATTTCAAACTTGCCCCGGGCATATCATTTCAAACTTGCCCCGGGCATATTATTACAAATTGCCCTAGGCATATCATTTCAAACTTGCCCCGGGCATATTATTACAAATTGCCCCAGGCATATCATTTCAAACTTGCCCCGGGCATATTATTACAAATTGCCCCAGGCATATCATTTCAAACTTGCCCCGGGCATATCATTTCAAACTTGCCCCGGACATATTATTACAAATTGCCCCAGGCATATCATTTCAAACTTGCCCCGGGCATATTATTACAAATTGCCCCAGGCATATCATTTCAAACTTGCCCCGGGCATATCATTTCAAACTTGCCCCGGGCATATTATTACAAATTGCCCCAGACATATCATTTCAAACTTGCCCCGGGCATATCATTTCAAACTTGCCTCGGGCATATTATTACAAATTGCCCCAGGCATATCATTTCAAACTTGCCCCGGGCATATTATTACAAATTGCCCCATCTCGGTAATGGAAAAACGTCGGATGTGTTTTTTATGAGCGACGCACATAAATAACATATGTCGTTTATAGAATCCGCGAATTATGTGCGTGTTATACGGTTATGTGCGGTTTATGGACCTTTTCTATACTCACGATATTATTGAACAGAAAAACAATCATAGAGAAAAACACTTTATTAATGACATTCAAAAGACATTAAAATTTTTTCTGATACGCTGGTCTTCTCGCTATTCGGACGTAGTAGATTACATTTGTAACATAGTTGTTGCTCTGGAACCTGCAAATAAAATGTAATTCAATAAAGTTTAGATGACACATACCTCATCTTTCTCTTTTGCCAAACATTACTGATGATAGGAAAAATCCGATAGTCCCATGAACTCATTCACGACAGTTGATCGTGTGACATGGTCAAGAACATCTTCTCAAGTCCCGCAGAATCTTGAGTTCCAGTTCGCAAAATGAAAGAGGCTTTTTCAAGAGAAGCGGTGTGACTATCTGTAAAATGGTTAATTTAGGCTAAATCTAAATGCGTTATCAACTGATAACGAGTCCAGAGTGGGATGAAAATCGAGACAAGTGCGTCGCAGGTAGAAACTGGTACTCGATATTGTATACCAGGGGTCCGGATTTGAAACCGCTCCTTCCCCGCAAACTCAACCTCATTGGAATACAGATCCTTCTCAAAACGACGTTGAAAAATATTGCAAACAAAGAAATTTCCCCGATGCGCTAAAAGGTAGCGCTCACGAGACTATTTTTCGAGTAAAAGTTACTTTGATCTCTACGTCCTCTATTACGCGTTCAGTTTCTAATCTACTGAACGGGTTGAAGTTACTGCAAATCAGGGTTTACCATTTTCAATAAGTTAGCTTTCGCGCCGCGTTGCGGTACTGAACATGAAATCTTCAAACATCAAAATACCAGTCTGAACCATACAAATTCTGCGGTGGCTACTAGTAAATTAGGAGGTGCACGATTTTTGAGTTTGTGAATTTTGAATCCATATCCGAACCCATGTTATGTAATATAGAGTACCACCCCTGAGCTAAATGAAGAGTTAATGAAACTGAATGAGTTAGTTTCCATTCTGCACACAAGGTCTAAAGAATGAGCAGAATCAGATCATACTTATTGTAGACTAATTTTTAGAGTTAAACGTTAAAACATACCTTGTTTTCTTGTTCTTTTCCGTCATTTTTCCAGGGTGCAACTTCCTCGTCTCACGTTTAGGCTTGTTGATTCCCTGCGAGCGCGAGTACCAAATCATGAATATTTTGAAAATTCCACATCGACCTGAATGGCTTTAAAATTAAAATTATCGGTGTTCATAAGGCATTTTCGCGCAGTGGTCTTACTCTTACTGTACGACTGCACGATTTGACTGTTTTGAGATTGAAAAAATTAAAACACACCTTGTTTCCTTAGCCATTTCCGTCAATTGTTTCATCCTCGTAGGCTTCATTATAGTAGCCTCGATGTGAGAATTTAGAAAAAGCTCACATCATCCCGATTGACTGAAAATTTTAGATCATGCCCCATTCATCAAAACAGCAATTAGTAAGGTGAAATGAAACCTGCAAATTTGCTACTGCAGCTACAGAAAAGTGTTTTCATTACCTGAGAATTAGGAACAACAACATCAATCCGAAAAATGTAATCACAATAACTTTCGAAAAATATAGTCTGATTAACTCACCTATTTTCATAACAGTTGAGTATGATCTGACTGACATTGACGTGATGAAAAGAGTGGTAATGCGTTCCACCGATGGAACCTCGATCGAGAGACCTGAACATGATTTTTGAAGAAATCGCTAGGGAACGTTAGTTTAACAAGTTACGGGTGGTCATTACTGTGAGAGTTTATCACGAAAATATGTTCTATAGTCTTCACTTTTATCAAACTGATGAAATACAAGAAGGAAATGAACAAAACAGCAGGAAATATCTCAAACAAGAACAGAAAACGAAAATAAAAAAACATTTGATCTACCTGGTACTGTAACTTATGAGTAGCCATTTTTACTTTTAATTTTTCACGTTTCCACTGTTTGCTGTAAAAACAGCGAGAAAGGTGGGAATGTAATACAGAAAATGAACAACAATGGTGGAAAACAGTGAATAATTGTTTCTGAATGATTTTTTTGCAAAATGAAATGAGGTGTGAAATCTAATCACTTTTATCTGATTTAAAACGACCTTCCGTGTTTTTTTTTAACATATAGACTAATATTTTACATCGAAATTACTTTCTCAAAAGATGGTGGCACTGCCATGTTTTTTTTAGTTCTTTTCGTCGCTCCGGAATAAAGTAAATCAGTATTTTACCGAGTTTTTAGAATAGTTTCATAGGAAAACTCCTCCCACAATGGTATTTTCTCTATCGAATTTTTCCGATTTTTGAATTTCTCTGTCCGAACATACCACAAGGTTTTCAGGCCACAATAGACTGAAATTTCGCCAAGTTTCCTTGTGAATTGAAAATGCGGACATATTGACAGTTCGTAAGATACTGCTCGAAGACCTCAGGAGTCGTAGAATATCTTTCAATACTCATCTGCACATCATTCGGGGTAATTCGGATGCAACAGTGTTCGAATTTTGAGTGTTCATGTAACTTCCGATTATGTGCATGTTATGTGCGGGTCACATAAAAAAGTCTCAAAAAGGCCTCTGAAAGTTCTTGGCCATAAACGACACATAAGCGTATAGACTATAAATCTCATATAAACAGAGTATAACACGCACATAAAAAGCTAACATTCACATAATCCGCTAAAATGCACATAACCTGCTAAAATGCACATAAACCGCGTATAAATAACACATCCGTCGTTTTTCCATTACCGAGCAGGCATATCATTTTAAACTTGCCCCGGGCATATCATTTCAAACTTGCCCCAGGCAGATTTTCAAAATTGCCCCAGGCATATCAGTTCAAACTTGCCCCGGGCATATTATTTCAAACTTGCCCCGGGCATATTGTTACAAATTGCCCCAGGCAGATATTGGGTACAATTTTGAAAAACTTTTTTTGCACAACCTCGACCTCTCCTTCGACCCGAACCAAAACCAAAAAGCTTCAACCAAAAATCGGCTTCACGAAAAGTGGGCGGGGCAAAGTGGGCGGAGGATGATTAATATGATACCTTTGCTTTCTCCGCAAGACCAGTCAGCAATTCGGATTTCGAGAACCAGCTCGCAAGGCCGCTAGTCATGTCAATCTGTGATTTGGGGATTTATCAGCAGAGCACATTTTCACCTACCACATCATTCTTCGCGATCGGCGCTTCAGGCGTGTTCTTCTCTCCACCAAAAGTCACGTTTTGAGTCTGATTGATAGTCGGCTCGATCACTGGTGGATCCCTTATTGGCGACTGTGGCGTCATTGGAGAGACGACGTCGGTGAAAATGGGCGTTTCTATCTGCAATTTGTGCATGGTTATTTTTGCAAGTGGTGCGTAGTTACCTGATCTCTGTTCGATTTCAGCGGCAGATTTACCTGAAAATTGAATGAATGACCCTCGTACAATCAACTTCTCACCACAGGTTCAGGAGCTTCAATAGTAGAGTCAACATCACTCTTGGTAACTGCTGTTGGTACCTTTTGCTGAATTATACACTTGAAAATGGGCGTGTCCATTGCAGCCCCGCCCATTGCAAGCAGTGCGCATTCATTTTTCTTTAAAAAAAACTGAAATTACCTCTGGTTGGAACGGAAGCGGAGATGGAGACTTCAACTTCGGAGGCTGAAAATTACCGTATAGAAAGGGGCGGAGTTCATTGAGGCCACGCCCCTAATGCAACTAGTGCGAACTTGAATTTTCTTCACAAAATTAAAATATACCTGTGGCTGGAACGGAATCGGTGAGGGAGATTTGAGTTTCGACGGCTGAAATTATTGTATGAAAAATGGGCGGAGTTTATTGAGGCCACGCCTCCTTGAATGCAATCAGTGCGTACTTTCTTCGCAAATTCAAAATATACCTGTGATTGTACTGGAATGGGTGATGGAGACTTGAGTTTCGACGGCTGAAATTATCGTATGAAGAGTGGGCGGAGTTTATTGAGGCCACGCCTCCTTGAATGCAATCAGTGCGTACTTATCAATTTCTTCGCAAATGCAAAATATACCTGTGTTTGTACTGGAATGGGTGATGGAGACTTGAGTTTTGGCGGCTGAAAGTTACTGTATCAGAACAGCGTGGCTCAGTTATGCCACGCCCACTCTGCAATCGATGCACGATGTTACCTCTGATGGTGGCGCGGGAAGACTAGTGTTTTTCGATGTTTCAAGTAGCGCTGCCAAGTTTGGCTGTAGAACTGGTGGTTTCGGTGGTATAAACCTTCGTTCTGAATTTTTGATTGACAAAATTTTTTTAGGTTAAAACCTGTTTTCTTCGGGCTAGTATCCATACTTCCGTTCCTTTCAATAACTAAACTTGGTCTCGTTAATTAATTTAATGTAGATTTACGGGCTCACACTTTTACACCACTACTACGACCAAGTAGGGTCTTGTTGAGAACTATCTTGCTTCGCACGGGATCTGTCTATTCAAGGTATTAGATCGAAAACACGTTCTTGTACTCGAATCGATGTTCAAAAGCAAATTTTATTAGACAAAAAAGCTTTAAAATCACACTTTACGAATCTCTTTTGGGCAGTGATACTAACGGAGAATGTAGGGTAAATAGATGGGGTGAGGGTTATTACTGACTTTGGGCTGTAAAAAAAGAATAAGCTGCACTTTTTGGAGTTAATGTGAGCGCTCTTCTGAAACCTAGAAGATGTGTTCTATTGGGATGACAGTAATTGCGCTCTACTGAGAAAAACAGTAATCAAGCTCTTTTAAGAAGCAAATCGCGCTATTCTGAGAACCGGCAGATGCTTTTTATCGGGAAAACGGGATGATCGATGAAAATATAACTTTTTCGAGCTCACTAACACTGTCAAGGGTGGCAAAAATCACTAGCTACAACAAAAAATATAAAAATTGCACCGGTGTTCTTAGGTAGAGGGTAAAAATCACAAACGAATGTTGGTTAGGTGAAAACAGACGATGGTACTAGGGCTTCTTTCGAGGTTATTCCTGGCACAAGGTTGGCTTTGCTCAAGAAGTTGAGCGAGAAATCGACAAGGTGACCTGTAAGAAGCGCTTGTTTCTAATATTTCTAGAAAAACACAAAATTTTAGATTTTTTGAAGCAAAAATTGATCATTTTCTGAAGAACTCACACTTCCTGTCATCAAATAGTTTCCAATTTCACTATAGTTTTTTTTCCAAATTCGAACCATTTTCTTTCTATTTCGTTGATATTCAAAAAAAATGTAGCGAGAACAACTTTTCACTGAATATTCAAACGTTTTACTCAAAGTCAAAATAAAAATACCTCTGAGTTCTCTGACTCGTTCTTCCGCCTGTTGAGGTGAGTATTCTGACAACGGCATTTGGCTGATCCACTTTCTGTATTCTTCGAACGTCTCTACGTTGTCTGTTGGGTACGCACGGAAGACCTCAAAGGGTTTCGTTACAGTATCTTAGAATACAAGTAATTTACCGGGACATTGCGTGGCCCTGGTAACTTCCTCGGTTTTTGATCGCGAGCCAAATTTTAAATCAAGATTAACAATAGCTAGCACAAAATCAATATTTCCCTTTTACCGTCAATCGCACGCCCATTTTTTTAATTTTGTTGTCATGTTGCAACGCGCGGTCAAATGATCGACTTATAACCCTATTTACGGGTTGGATTAACAAGCCCAATGTCAAAACAGTCATGTTGGGAGACTCGTTTAAATATCGGAATCAAGATAACCTATGCCGCGCAGCAACGCGCGAACCAACCGAATTGAACGTTAGCTTTGCGCCTCCGGAACACGACGCGCTTTCGAACAGCGTTTAGACTCTCTCGATCCGATGCCTATGACCTGAGAACAGACCGCGGAAACAGGGTATGATCAAATAGTATTGATTGAAATGATTGATGTACAAAGATCAAACCTCTTCATAAATCTTTGTGTTGCTTCTCGACGTCGCCTGCCATACATCAACATAGAAGGAATCGGCTACAGGGTCATCACATGAGACTGGATACTTGAAATGAGACTTTCTTCGTGAGTCTGGTAGAAGACCAAGGTGTTCCTGAACATGGTGAGATTTTTTCCTTTATGGTTCATGGAAAATTACAACGTAGAGCAGCGTCCATAAAGATACGAACCCTCACATTTTTCGTTCATTTAAGACCTGGTAAAGTTCATATACAGCAGCGTCCATAAAGATACGAACCCTCACATTTTTCGTTCATTCAAGACCTGGTAAAGTTCATATACAGCAGCGTTTATAAAGATACGAACCCTTACATTTTTCGTTCATATAAGACCTGGTAAAGTTCATATACAGTTTCGTCCATAAAGATACGAACCCTTACACTTTTTGGCATATATCAATCTGGGAGTTTCGGATTGATCTGTAACTTTCATACATGTCGGAGAAAACATTTTCATGAACTTAAAAATTTTTTTCCATTCTACATGGAAACTGCAAAAAAAAAAACGAAAAATAAATTTGAATAGGAAAAATTTGATTTTGACAGGTTTTGAAAAAATGATTTTTTTTGCGCAGTTATGTCCTACGATTTCCTTATTTACGAGCAGTGTTTTCTTCGACTTCTCTGAAAGTTACAGACCAATCTGAATATCGCAGGTTGATATATGCCAAAATGTCAGAGTTCGTATTTTTATGGACAGTACTGTGGGTACAAGTTGGACAATTTCATCTGATCTAATTGTAGGAGAAGTGACTTTCATACTAGTGATAGTTTCAGCTCTTCTAGGATAGAGCAGAAGTATAAAACTTCGAGCGTAGCGAAAAAGTCATCCGGATATATTGAAAAAACAGAAGTAAATTTTTTGAGTCCACTGTAATGCTCTATTTCAATCTAAAACACGTTTTCAACTAATTTCTCAAGGACCACATCATGATGAAGTTTTTCCCAAAAAATCACCTTCATGCACTGCAGTCTTATGCTCTTGGCGAATCTACCAGCTTCATACGGTTTTCCATCCATAACTGATGGCTCTTTGACTATGTCCGTGTAGACACAACACACTTCGGAGTCACGGTTTCCAACCTAAACAAAGAATGTGATTTTTATTCTGGAAAAAAGGTTGAAATTCAGTTTCTGAAAAATTTACCTGAGATCTGTCGTTGATGTTTGCAGATCCAATGATAACGTGTTCATCATCCACGATCAGCAGTTTACAGTGAATGTAGATCAGTTCGGAGACCTGGAAGTGAAATTTTGAGAAGAAGCGGAAATCTAGCATTCAGATTCATGGATAGGAATATTTATCATTTCCGTGGTTTAAAAAATAGAAAGAAACCAAAACTCCATTACTCAGCACTTCTTCAAAAAATTTGAAAAAACAAAAATACATCTCCCTGACAAGATCGAACCCTCGTCCAAACTACTCCAACCACTACCCCACTACACCAAACACTCACCAACTTCTTTCCCAGAACATCATAAGTCCTGAGGGATCCCACATGGATGTACTTGAATGGATCTGGCATGACCAACTTAAGTCTCTCGAAAAGTGAGTTCGGGCCTTGACTTAACGACTGATAAGTCCAATGGAGAACTGCCTGAAATCACATATAACATGCAACGCGTTCCGCGACGCGGCTTCTACCTGTAATGAGGATCCTCCTGGAGCGCCAACGTCTCCTTCGAATCCGGGCAGGAGCGGGATCATGATGTAAACTCGGAAGTTCTCTTTCTCTCTGAAATTTTTCTGTAGTGTATCTAAACTCATTGTAGTTTCAGCATTTTCCGTAACTTTATGAAGTTGGTTGTTTCACTGAAGACTATGCATCTTCGCGTGAAGAACCCAAATTCAAGAATTTTCTGTACTTTCCCGTAAAGCCCAGGAAGCGATGCAGAAGTTTTTTCTGCATTTTTGCGTGAAATGACAAAGGTTTTCTGCGTTTGGTCGTAAGATCTCAAACTTACTTGTAAGCTCTCACGACTCTGGTGTAGATGACTTTACAAACTTCATTGGTCACATCCATGGAGTCGATCATGGAAACGAAGAACTGGTTTTCAATGTAGACGTAGTGCTGGAATAATATTGATTTTATTTTGAATTCTAATTCGATCATTTTAGTCATGAATATACAATGCACATCTTCCCGTTTATACGACGAGGTGAAAATAACGACGAAAATTAGAGAGCACAGAGACAATTCGCGGTTAGAGAGCGTTTTGTGTAGGTTTACGGTATTAATCGATATTATCTTTTTATTTTGAACTTTTTATTTCCAAATATTAATTTACAAAGAATGTGATAGTTTTCAGTAATGTTTCACAAAAAAAACTTGTAGTTCATTGGAAAAATAAAAAGTCATCATAGAAAATTACCTTCGAATTCGCGATCAGTGACAGATAAGCCATTTGGATCGAATCTTCCGTTTTCTGGACTAAGCCGGACCATTTGGACAGCGATCGTAGCACCTGCACCTTGACTTGCTCGCAAATGTTTGGGCTCTTGAAGACCCTTGGGACTCTGATGTTCTCGTGGCTTTTCGGTAGCAGGTATGGGTAACTTGGGTCGTCCTGAAATTATTGTTGTGATTTGGCCACGCCCACTTTTCTGATTGGTTGAATTCTTGCAGCTCGGGTATTCAATGAATTCGTTTTCTCAAAGAATTAACATTTATAGTTTTTGAGTACTGACAATTAAGTTTTTTTGGAAAACAAAAACATCCCAGTAAAACAATCTTCACAAATTTGTCATTCCGATCAGCTGAGTGAATGATTTTTTTAAACTGCAAACATTCAGCCAATCAGAGAAAAGAAGGCGTGGCTTCTGCTACTCACATAATTATCAATGTATGGATTGGATTTTTGAAGATCAGTATTTACTTTTTTCCTTTTCCTTTATTGTTTCTTGTTGCTGATGGAAAGACCCGGTGTCACAAGAAACAATAAATGAACAGGAACAATATAAGTAAATACTGATCTTTTTTCTTATTGTGTGAGTATCAGAAGCCAAGCTCTCTATTCTTTGATTGACTGAATGTTTGCAGTTAAAAAAAATCATTCATTCAGCTGATCGGAATGACAACTTTCTGAAGAGTGTTCTACTGGGATGTTCTTGTTTTACGAAAACCTGGTCTACCGGGATGTTTTTGTTACCGTAGAAACGTCAATATAAAAACTTTTAAAGTCTCGTGATTTTTTATGATTGAGTCTTGAAACACATAAGAATAATAGAATCCTCTCAAATTGAAAAATACCTTCAACTTCTCCGTTTTTGTCGCATTCCATCTCTGGATGAAGTGTCTGGCGACGTCTCTGGCCGGTGCACCAAAGGTCACTGAATGGATGTCATGCCATGGCATTCTTGGTGTCGCTCCTCTGTCGATGAAGTCTGAAAGGTTTGAAGTTCGATTGCTGTTGGGATATTCATGTTAGATCCGCGTGATTCATGATGGTTTTTATATCGGTTTGTCGTTGTAAGTATTATGTACTAGGTATAAAAAGCGATTTTTTGATGAATAAATCAAACTTCTGTTTAACTTTTCAGTTGTTTAGTCTCCTTCTATCATTACTGAAATTAAAATCAGAGCACTGGGACGTCCTAGGTCTATGGGAATTCAAATTTGAAAGAAATAAGTCGAATTTATACAAAATTCCGAATAAAATGATCTTTCATCATCAGTACAGTTAAATATCGTCAGTTACATGAACAACACATTGTCATTAGAAGGAGGCTAACATCTACTCAGCATATCTCAGCTCATATGATTTTCGAAAAGTTCAAGACTCGAATTTTTCCTTTACAATAATTGTCTTTCAAGCTACTCCGATTACTGTAGAACGGAGAAAAACTACTCACCATGGAATGGCATATCGACTTCCACAAAATCTTTATGGATGTAGTTGACGTAGTCTTTTCCAACCCACAGCTTGACACCTCCATCGATCTGCAAGAAAGTCGACAGTCAAGAAAAAAACAAGAAAATCGATACTCACATTGTCATCCTCCCCAGTGTCCATCTCTTTGAGCCTTAACCAGTCAAGTTCGTAGGCCATGGTGACGTCATCATTTTCGAGCATCTCACGCCACTTTCTCTTCGCGCGATTGCTCTTCCAGTTCTTCATGACTTTCGAGATCTTCAGGTTCTTCTTTCGCTTGTTCGGCGGTGTTGAAGCTCGTTGTTTCTCCTGAAGTCGCGAGGTTAGATCTGCAGCTCTTGAAAGAGTACGGTACTTTGACAAGTTTTCAGATATTTTGGAGAGTAAATGGAAGTCTTTTTATTTAAATACGGTACTTTTGATTTTTTTAAAATTTCTATTTCTAAATTCCAACAGAAAATATTATGTCGAGGTTTTTAGCATCAACCTTCAATAAGGGAATTCTCCGAGAACTTAAAAACACTTTCTATCAAGAAATATGAAAAAATACCTCCTTAACAGCACCACTGTTGACGTACTCCTTGTACTTCTCGGCCGCTTCTTGCATGTTCATTCCGCTCTTTGTCGCTTTTTCGAACATTGATGGCGCTGGTCCTGCCTTGTCGAGAAGGTCTCTTGGTACACGCTTTCTGTCCAGCGAAGAGATCGCACGACGGACTTCCTGACATTTTAATTTTTTTAAACAGAAAATTTTTTTCTCATTTTTTTAAAACGAATTCCAATCGAACATACTTCAACCACAATAGGACGACTGAGCAGCAAAATAATGGTTTTCATAATTTTAATATAATCTGATTGATATTATTCAGTTTTATCGAGGGTTACATGCACATTTTGCGAAATCAAAATTCAAAAGATTCAAAAGTTCGCATGAAAACGAATTCTTTTGTAACATCAAGTTTATAATCGTCTGAAAAAAACTTACTCACTTCACTTTCTATCATTATTTTCGTTCAAGAATGGACTTTTAATTCAATTTTTCAAAAACAAAAATCCTATTTTTTAAAATCCAAATTAATTGAAAACTTACTTCACTATCCATCATTCTTGCCGTCCAAGAATGAATTTCTCTAATCATCATTTTCAAAAAAAAATTAATTCTTTGTCAACTCCGGAAAATAATAAATATGATTTAAAGATTATGTCTGAATTGAAGTTCATTTATCTATTCTTATGAAAAAAGGCTATTTGGTCACACTGTCTTTCCGCGGCCTGTTCTCAGCTCATAGGAGTCGGATCAGAACGGTGAAAACGCCATCGGAAAGGTACTGTTGAAGCGGAGATGCGCATCAACTTTTTAATTTGATCAGACCGCGCGCTGCTGCGCAGCACGGATTTCCTTAGTTTTGAAATTCAAACGTGTCCTCAACGTGATCCATTTATCGCCTAGCATTTTAATTTTCAGAAATGGAGATTTTAAGAAGTTCCAAGTTGTCTGAAAGTTCACGTTTTTTTTTTTTGAAAGACGTTCGTTCACTTTTTCATTCTTTGTTTCGAGTATCAAAACTGGCGTGAAAAAATAAATTGGGGGGCGCGAAGCGCCCCTGAAGAGTGCTTGTATTCTTTATAGCACATTTAAATGTGATTGATTACTATTCTTCACTTTTGAAATGTCTAATCTTTAAATGACATTCGGTGTACATTTAAAAACTCTTTGAAGTCATCTCAGAAACGCCTAATATTTAATTGGAATTTAAAGGTGCCATAAAGATATCTCAGATGTCTTTAAATAACATTTGGAGAAGATAATGGAATTCAAAAGTGCCATAAAGAAATTTAAATGGTCTTTAAAGATTCTTATGACACCTTTAAATAACATTTTTATTTTCCAGAGAATTAAGAAAATTTAAAGGTAAAATAAAATTAACCTTCTTGCCCTTTCCATCCTGAACAAACTTGACAGTCGTCTTCAGCTCATCCTTCGACGTCGACTTGGTTGTTGTGGTGGTTGTGGTTGTGGTAGTCTTGACCTTCTTCCCATCAACAATCTTCTCTTCAACCTTGGTCTCCGTCTTCTTCCAGGATCCCACGGTTGGTGGACTTGAATGACGGGCTGGGTCGGCTAGACGTCCTGAGACATGCTATTCAAAATTCTAGGCTAACATTGATATTGAATTTTTGTTTACTAAAAAACTCCTCTAGAAACGAAATACTTGTGATATGAAGTTCATAGGCTGTTAATGGCGGTTTATGAAGTTAATGTGCTGTTGATGAAATTTTATGAAGTTCATGATAGATTTTATGATAGATGTTTGATGAAGTTCATAGGCTGTAGATATCTATGACCTATGACGTAAATGCGCTGAAACATGCTATTCAAAATTCTAGGCAACCTGTAGCTCAGTGTGTGACGTCATTAAAAATTGGTCCTACTACTATTTCATATGGATCATCGACTCCTGTGACGACTACGCTACCGAACGTCTTCACAGAATACACGATGGTTTCTCAGCATTTAAGTGTCACACGATCATGAACTGCACCAAGACTTGCCCAAAGGTGGGTTTCATGTTCTATTTCTTCCCTTTTTCCAGAAATTTGAAGTCTTAATTTGATGAAAAATACTTAATAAATTCAAACTCTCAAAATAAGTATTTGACTACAAAAAACTACTCTAGAAACGAAATATCGTTGATATGAAGTTCATAGGCTCTTATTGGCGATTTATGAAGTTCATGTGCTGCTGATGAACGTTTATGAAGTTCATTCGCTCTTGATAGATGTTCGATGAAGTTCATAGGCTGTAGATATCTATGAACTATGACGTAAATGCGCTGTTGATATCAACCGTTTATGAATTCCATGTCAGCGGCATTTCGTTTCTAGAGTCATTAGACAAACATAATACAATTTTGCGTAATTTTTTAAAACTTTTTACTAATAATTTTTGAAAGCAGTTTTTTGAAATAACATTTCTCTTTAATGTTCCGTAACTTGAAAAAAATTCAATTTTTCAAAAACATTTGGGATTTTTTATTTTTGAAAAACTATTTTTCGAAGATAAGCATTTTCCATCAACCTTCATTTTTATTTTTTAAAAATGAGTAAAATTACCTTTATTGATGACTCTCACGACAACTTGGCCAGTCTCCTTATCGGTATAGGTCGTCTGAAAAGATTGAGATCTTGATTTTTTCTAATCGTCAAAACCTCTTCTTTCTCTGATTCCGGAATCTCCTCCAGGGCAGTGCGCATGTCCGTCGTGTCGAAACCATCTTCATCTGAAATGTTGGAAAATGCAAAAATAGATGAGCGGGATCCGAACCACACCCTCTCTAGTTCCCTCATATCGCATTGCGCTACTCACCACTTTCATCCTTCGGACTGCTAGCAAGAGCGGGTTCAGTTCTGACTTTCACTTCTTCGTTCTCTTCTAGACCAAGTGGTGACAGGGTCAGTGGTGCTCTCACGAGAGCACGAAGTCCGGACGACTGAATTGACGCTATTAGGAATAATAGAGAGCTGGAGTAGAACAAAATGCAATGTTTCTTCTCTGGCAATTGAAAATCGACAGAGTCCAGCTAAACATCGACAAAAAATTAGGATTTACCAGAGCTAATCTTGTTTAAATTCACCTATCTGGCTGACTGACGAAATGGCTTAACTGACTGGCTAACGGATCGATCTTGGAACCACGTCACTACATCACCGACATTGCTGTGAGAAGCAATCCGAGCTTACACGTGCTGACTGATTGACTGGCTGACGGACTGCTCTTCGAACCACGTGACCACATCATCAATATTACAGCGAGAAGCGAGCCGATATTTGTACACTCACCAAAAAACAACTCAAGAACACTGAAGTCACACCAGATATGCGTCATATTAATTAATAGCCATTTTATGCTTAGAAATTGTCTCCTATTACGATATATGATAACCAGCTACCCTTGCTATTGCTGGCATTGGTCTGGTCTTCTTTTGTTTATTACTGTTAATAAACAAGTTAAAAGCTTAGGTTAGGTTGGGAGAATTAGTTAGGTTAGGTTGGGAGAGGGTCGGCAGATTATACTGTCTGCGGGTCTAGAATTCACTTAATTTGACATGGATTTACCAAGATTAACCTGGCATACCTGGAAAAACTAGCGATTTCCAGATTTTACACGGATCGCCAAATCTGGCCTGGATCAACCTGGACTTTGTCGATCTTCAATTTCCGGAAGTTCGAAAAAACGTTCATGACAACTTTTTTCACTTTTACTGGCTATTTTTAAACTCAACAGGAATTGACTTTCAGTGTTATTCCAGAGTTGGGACCTAGCCAGATGTGTTAAGCAGGTCAAATAATGAAGTTTTCATGTAGAAAATTTTTGCACGTTTTTTGTTACAAGCGAGATATTTTAATCTCGGTTTGAATACAAGATCACAACCACTTCACCACGCCGCCAATTGATTTCACGGTTAGATGCGTGCCTGGAGCATGCGTTGTATAATAAAAGTTATAGTAGTTTGAAATTGACCCCCTAGCCAAAAACTAGATCCAATTGTGTTGTGCGTGAGGTCAAAACGGCCCTCTGGCGCTAACGTGTATCGGTTTAAAAAGTGATTTTTAAATTTTAAATATCTCGCTTGTAACAAAAAACGTGCAAAAATTTTATACATGAAAACTTCATTGTTTGACCTGCTTAACACATCTGGCTAGGTCTTAACTCTGAATCCCAATAACACTGAAAGTCAATTCCTGTTTAGAACGACTACATCATATTATTAATTGACAAATCCTCCGCCCATTTTGCCCCGCCCCCTTTTTCGTGAGGCAAATTTTTGGGTGGTCCTTTTTGGATTTGGTTGGGGTCAAGGGAGAGGAAGGGGTTGTGCAAAAGTGCCCATAGAAGAGATACGAACCCGCGACGAGCACGTGAAAGTTGTCTGCTTTAACCACTCGGTCACCGCTGCACGAAATTTTGTGGCGACCGTTCGCGTGACCACTGATGGCTACGGGGATCAACGCGCCGTAGTGCATTGGTTCTAACAACAGTTATGACCGCAATCAGATTGGTAAAGGAGAGAGAAATAGCAAAACCGTTGCCTCTGAAAACCACTTCTTTTTCCAATCAAAAATTTAAACCGTGCGATTTCGCTCAGAAAAAGGGGAAAAGGGACTCTGAGCGTAGCGAGGACCACCTGCTTGTTTTCATAATTATACGAGATTAAGTCAGTCTACAGTCCCTAAAATATATTTAAAGTACTCACCACATCGCCAACATTGTGTGTTTCCGAGTACTGAACTGACCCCAGGTCTGTGAGCAGATGCTGATTTGAGTCCCAACGGCCAAAGCACAAGTCAACGCCGCCAACGAATGAGATGAGTTGGTCAATGATAACCAACTTCTCGTGGTGAGCCCAGAAGAAAGTTCCCGTAGACAACGCGTGGTCGGGATGTCTCATAACCTAAATTTATCCTTTCATGCTCCGTTCAGGACAATGAAACGCGTTTTATTAAGAGGTTTGCCAAATCATATGACTTTTTATCGTTCGTTTACAAAATAGTCGAGAACCTTAGAACCTAATATGACCTCACAGACTTCTGGAGAGATATTGTGATTTTCGCGCAGAAGTACAAGAGAGATTTGATGGATCAATGGAGAACAGATACTCCGGAAAAAATAATTTGATTTGAAGGGGCCATAAGAATCTTTAAAAACCATTTCAATTTCTTTATGGCACTTTTAAATGCCATTATTCTTCCAAATGTTAATTAAAGACTACTGAGATATTTTTATGGCACCTTTTTTAAATTAAATAAAGTTATTCATTAAGAATAAGTTCATAAGCTTCATGACGACCAGGACAATTGCGCGATTTTTTTTGCTAAAATACGTTGGATAACTTTGTCAAATTACCAGAAGGAAAAGAACTGAATATGATTGTTAGTAGTGATAGAACATTGGTGTTAGTTGTTCGACCAGGATATATATAAATTACCTTCACGTTTGGATGAAGATTCTGCAGTGTACGCTTCGTGTACATGCTGTTGAGACCCAGTGCCACTTCCATTTCTTTGTAAAGGAGGACGAAAATCTAAATAAATCTTTTTTTTCACGACATTCAATGATTAACAACTCTAATGAATCAGATACATTAACAAAAAATAACTTTAAGTACCCTAATAAAATAGGTTTATACCTCAAAATGGATGAAGACAATCGCTCATGAAATCATACGACATATCTCACAGTCGACTGGTGAAGGATCACCATTTCCTATTACTTCTATTTATACACGCTATTCTCTTTTTATCTATTTTTCCGATTAACGGAATAAATCTATATTATTATTATTCCCTCCCAACGCTTGAAAGAAAGTGCCAAAACGCAAAAAATTTCGAAAGCTCATAACTTTTCTTACTGATCATTGAAACTCGAGTTTTTTTCTCTAAAAAATAAAATAAATACTCAAATGAAATGAAAATCACAAAGTAACTTGCTTGAAAGTGTTTTTTAATCAGAAGTGAACTTTCATAAACTAAAAGCTCACTTTAACACCTTGCTCTGCTTTTCTCTTAAGAACTTCGTCCAATCTCCAGTAGTTGCCTTCAATGGCTGGTCGTTTCAGGTAAATCTGATATTTTGTTGGGGTTCATTTCATAATGGAAAATTACCTCAGGGCTCAACCACCAATCGCAAATGAAGATCTCCTCTCTGGCCAGCTCGATCATATCTGCGAGGTTGGACATGTAGGACTTGGCGTCGACGAACCTAAATTGTTTCCAAAGTCATAACCTACATCAATAATTAGGCAAAAGTGAGAACATGGCTGTGCTCAGTTTCTTTTTAAAAAAAATGAACATACCATACTCGTATTTGGGTACGGCAGAATTTTATGGAAAATAATTTAAAACATTTGTTTTTTCCATGGTTTATATTTTTGAAATTGAATCATTCATCTCCCGAAGATTTTCACTATTAACCTAATCTCGGGTAACCAACGAGTATTATAATGAACCGTCACACAATTATAATTAAAAATACGAATATTATAATAATATGTAACTTATCGTTTTTTTACTCGTATTTTTATCATAATATCCGTATTTTTATTATAATTGTGTGATAGTTCATTATAACACTCGTCAACTTTGTTTTATGTGCATTTTTGTGCATTCAAAGTTGATATATTCCGTTTTCCAGTCAAATAAAACGAACCACTTCGCATAGCAATTGTCTCGTTCCGGAAAACTTGAGCTGAACCTATTGGGTTGAAGCCAAACATTGCCAACGCCTTGGGTCGCCTGTTCCAGGATATGCTTCCACATCGATGTATCTTGGATACGACGACATTTGAGGTGGAGCTCGCTGAAATGGAGAAAATAATGTTAACCTAACCTAAGCTTATTATAAAAGGAAATCACTTTCGGTTGCAGATTGCAAATTGAGAATAATTCATGACACAGGCGTGAGGGTCGGCAGATTATGGCGTCTCCCACGGAATTAACTAGGATCTTATAAGAACGAGAGGATATGCAATGTTTCTAGGTTTATTCTGTTTTTTTTCGACTTCCGTTCAGAAAATTCCTACTTCTACGCAATTCTGATGGGAAAAGTCGATGTCTTAAAACGAAAAGATGGCTAGATATGCGAAAGAAAAACTATTGAAACTCACTGCTGTGTGTTGGTAATGATCAATCCTGTTGGGATACCATTAGCTTCTTTGCCACCTGCGGCTACCTTGAAATCTCTGTCCATCAGAAGCACCATCCGAATCTGCTCTGTTCGATGGTCCATGTAGGCGACGAACGAGTCGCGGACCATGAGCCATCTGAAGTCAAGCATTGGGATATCTTTCGAAAGGTTTCACAGGGCAAAATTTAAACAGCGGAGTATCCGCAGAGCGCAGAGTCAATTTTTTCAGGGTTCGGAAAATTCCTAATAACATGTACGGTTCCTAAATAGGCTTAGGTAAGGTTCTAAGCACAAGTAAGTTCCGAAAATGGGGGTCCGATTTTTCTTAAGCCTGATATAAGAAAAACTCTGCGGTCGCTCTGCGGTTTACATTTTGCCGTTTCACAGCGAATTGATCAGAAATGGTTCTAATTTCAGTTTTGAAGCATTACTAATGAAGGAATCTACAGAAACTCATACAAGTGTACCACAAAACCATTGTCATAAGCTTTCAACGCAAACAAACAGAGTTGCACATTCCCTCTCGCTGAGATTTGAATTACGCTAGGAAGAGTGAAAGAATTGGAAAAAAACCAAAAAAAAAGATTTACCTCTTACTCCATGGCAATAAATATCTGACACAGCATTGCTTGGCGCCAAGGTAGACTCTTGCACCTGTAAAAGAAGGTTCACTTCAAGAGCTTACAAATATATTTGGAAACCTAGGAGGTTCTACTTGTTGTTAGTAGAATAAAAGTTAAACAGCAATAATATAAAAAGGTTGTGATCATGTTTTATGAGTTATTTATTTAAGAAGGTGATTATTGAACAGCTTCGAAAGAATTCTCAAACCCTTTTTGTAGAACTTCGACTCTATTCATAAAATTTTTCGAAGAACAATTTGAAATTTTTCGTGTAAGCTTTAATTAACTTTATATCCCAATAAAATTAAAGGGCAATTCCTGTTGAGCTCCCTTGAAACAACACTCCTTTAAAAAAGTCTTTGTGCCCAAAACAACTTTGCACAACTCCATTGGGGATAATTGCTCTTCAAAAACGCACCTCCAGGACGCTTCTTCACAAACCCTTCAGTGTGTTTACCACCGAGTTCGTTGACAAACGAGTAACGTGACACTTCGAGAAATTCTGCCTGAAATTTTGAAAATATCTTATAATTTTGCTTGAAGTTATGAACTTAATACGAAAAACAAGACTGAATCATCGAATCAAGAATCATTTCGTTCCGAGGTTCAAAAATTTTGTTGTGGTAATAAATTTGATTCAGTCTACTTTTTCGTATAAAATGAAGTTATGACCTTCTGAAAAAGCTTTTTTTTCAGAATTTCACAATGATACTCTCTATATATGTATTTCAGAACTTTTCAAATTTTCCAATGAAAAAATACAAAATTATACTCAGAACTTTTATAAAAACGTATTTTCTTCAAAATTACAGTTTTTCGTCTTAGATTAAATGAATTTTTCCCACTAGAAACATGGCACTCTAACTTCAATACCCACCGTTTCATGATGGTTTCTGTTGATGGGAATGTGTAAGACCATTTGGAGCCAGTTTTCGAGTTGTTCCTGAAAAGAATAAGATGTTTGATCTACTGTCACAGTAATCGTACCCTTCTGAGCTCGTGGTTCGACACCATCGAGTCTGGAACCATCGGGAATCTTGGGAGACGATGCTTTTCACGCTTTCTTCGTCTTCCTCGTTTCGGTGAACCCTCTGATGTTTGGGTTTCTTCGGGTTCGAGGATTCCCGCTGGAATAGGATAAAATTATGGATTTACAAAAAACATTTTAAATAATTATTTATTTATTGAAAGCGGAATTTTCATTCATAGAAAATTATATTTTTAAATTAGCCTTTTTTCTTGAAAATTGTTTGTACGACTCGAAATTTGAAAAATGTTCTGTCCTTTTTTTAAAGCAGAATTCGACGCATTTTCAAATTAAAAGAAGCTATTTTCAGATTTTTCACAATTTTTTTCGTGAGATGAATTTTGTGAAAAACAGAGAAAAATAAAGAAATCGTTGTCTACTCGGTCAAAATCGTCCTTTAGACCGTTCAAAAAATTAAAAAAAGTACGGGTAAACGCGTGGTTTTGATTGTTTTCATTCACTATCACTCTTCAAGTTAGGAACATCTATTTTTCACAAAGCTGAAAATTTTTGGTCGTGGTAAAAATTTTCATGCTCTCATGATTTTTAGTAAATAGAACAAAAAATACCAAAAACTCACACTGCACAGCTTTTTGAATAGTCTTCTCAACCTTCTCATCTTCTACACCGTTATCCGTCGGACTTGCGTCAAATCCGGGTGAGTCGACTGTTGCAATCGGCGCTCCGCCAATATCCGCAACTTCTCGTTGGAGGACTTCCATCTGGAACATAGTAACACTGAAGGCGGCTTAAACCAAGAATTATATCGGCTATACTGGCAATTTGGAAACTGACTTTATCGATGTGTCAAAAATCGGCATTTAATAAAATGCATCCCGTTTTGACTGAATCCAGTTTCATCCCGTTTTTTTCAAACGTGAAAAACCTGATGTGTGTTACTATAAACACCTATTTTTAGGCTTAGGTTAGGTTTTGTTCTTTGGTTGACTTTTTTTTGAAGAGTTTTTGTGTTCGTGATTCATTTCATTGCAGTTTTGGTTCCCAAATTGTTGTTCAAGTTTCCATCATTGTTTTTGTAATTAATATTCAGGTTTTTAGTTAATAAACGGTTCGTACAGAGAACGTGTTATTGTTAAGAGAAACGGAGGGTTCGGAACAGTAAGTGATTTCTGTAAATTAAGTTGAGAATATAGAGTGAGCGGACTCTATCCTCAACAAAGTCCTTCAAAAAGTGAAATACTTCTAGGAACATTTTTTCGATTCTAGTTGGCAAGAAATATATACTACTACTTTTAATATGCGAAAAAGTTCAGGAAACCATCTTTCCTTCGGCCCTGGGAAATTTTTCAAGGTTGTCGTTGAAACATTCTATAAAGTGAAAAATTACCTTGGATCTGCGCTTTTTGTGTGATCCATTGCTAGCGTACGGACACTCTGGCTTGTGGTCTGGGATGATGTCTAGGCCGATACCTTCAAGGTAGTTGTCCAATTTGACTTGGGTCCTAAAAAGTGCGTCCTTCTTATTTTAATGTGACAATCATAAAGTGCTGCGCAAGGATGTGAATTTTACTGTCTAGAACATTACGAAAACTTGGATTCAAATATTGACCCTTCATTTCGATACAATTCTGTCTAGATGCACTTCTGATTACCAATAGAGCACAAAGAAGGCACGCCGACAAAATTCACATCTCCTGTACACTGCGGTGAAGTGTGATGACAGAGGTGTTTCACGAACAAATTGGGTGAAATTTTAGTATTGAATTTGAACAGAACTACACAGCAGAGTTGCACGGAATTCCGACTTCCACTTTTTTTTCACTTCCGACTTTCATTTAACAAATTCTACTTCCGACTTCCGTCAAAAAATTTTTTTTCGTGAAAAATGACGAAAAAACCGTGAAATCGTTTCTACTCAGTCTGGAATTGACCTATCACCTGTTGAGAATGCGCGAATATACAATATATCTGGGTTTTTTCAACTTTTTTGCACTCCCGACTACCGTTGAAAAAATTCTACTTCCGACTTCCAACTTCCGCCTTCCGTTTTGAAAAATTTTACTTCCGTGCAACTCTGCTACACAGACTTTAAGATTCGATGTTTCGTTCAATTTCATGTATTGTAACTACTATTGCATTGAAAACTGTTCCCCTTACGTTTCAAACTAAAGTCAAATCAGTCTGTAACAGAACACACACATAGTGCACGTTTCGAATTGTACATTCAAAATGAATTCATGACGTATAGTTGATATAACACTGGACAACACAATGGTCAACAAAGTACAACACTGGAAGATAGTTGGAATAGTTCAAACTTCGACTTTAGAATCAGCGTTTACTCTTGGGTCAAAGTCCGATAATTTTATTTATTGTCGGAAAATTCCAAAAATTCGGCCGTTTTCATTTTTTTCAATTCTATTTCTCTGTCTCAAGATTCTGGAATCTCGTGAACACCGATTCCGAAGTTAGATCCAACTCCATTCAACATTGTAGTTGATTCGTGGCGCTACGATAGTGTCACAGTTCGACCACAACGTGTGTACTTACTGTTCAACAGCTTTTCTGGACCTTCTATCAAGCCTGAAAACAGGGAACACGATTAACTTTAATTCTTTTCTTTAAATAAAAAGTTATAACTGGCAAGTGATCATGACCCCTATTCAACTATAATGAAGATGATCGACACCGTGCTAGAAAGACGGAAGTGAGGAATTCGACACCTCATAAAATGGTTAATTTCACAGTGTACTAGGGTATCCAAGAGTTGGTTCTTCACAAAAGTTGTTCTTCCAACCTAACCTAAGCTTATTATAAAAGTAAATAACTGTTGGCTGCAGATTGCAGATTGAGATTAATACATGACGTCATGAACGCGGGTTTTTACAATGTGTCAAATTCCTTACTCCCGTCTTTCTAGGACTCCGTAGATGATCGCTGAACCAAAACTCCAAATCTAGCTACTCTTTTTTTTAAATTATGAAACACAGAAAATGTTTACTTTTTCTGTTTTATATATCTCCCGATTTCCATTTATACAGCATTTCCAATCTGTTTTTGGTGCAAATACTTTCGAAAATGAAAGCGAAAGTCGGCAAAGCGGTTGCGATGCGGTTATATTGTCTTATGTCTGTGCCGAGGTGTGAAATTCAGTATTTTTAAACACGATTACTGATGAGGAAAGATGATTGGAACTCTACGAAATTCAATGAATAATTGAATTCAACCATTTTTTTGTGAATTTAGACATTCTTAATCAGCTTTTTTGAGAAAATTTCAGAATTTTCATAAAAATTTCGAGTAGACCTAGACTATGTCTGATCAAAAATAATAAAATTACACTAAAAGGGGCTTCGCTGTCGATTTGCTTCATGTAGCATTTTCACTTTGTGTGCAACTTTGATAAGTAATCAAATATAAATCTCACTTTCTGATCGGAGCCATCACCTGTTCTCTTGCTCTGTGTGCAATCAAACGATTGTGGAGAAGGGTGAAGTCTCGGAAGTTTCGGTTCACTTGCCATCGGAAGTGACCGTGCTCGAGTTCGATTGTGTATCTGCAAAAAAAACCCGTCAAGGTAATGGTTGGTATGGTTGGGAATCACACTTGACCAACTTGCGGTGTGCGGCGGATTCGCAGTTTTTGCCGCGCGGTACTAAAACGCCGCAACCGCGGCAAGTAGGGCGGGAGGGAATCCCAACCCTAGGAAATCGTATTGATGACTTCTCCCGTGCTTCGTCTTCTCGGACAACAAAAAAGGAACCATTTTCACGATTCAGATTTTTGTTTCAGTTTTCAATTTCATATAAATGATGGAAGCAAAAAGTTTTTTAGTTCTTCTATAACATCAAAGATGATTTCAAATCTTGTGCATTTGGAAATGTTCAGTAACACACACTGCGGCAAACGTGTAAGCAAAGCAAATCGATAAAGTAGATCAAATTTCAGTTACTGTAGTTCAAAAAAATTTTACTTTTCCTACTTTTTTTCGTCCCAGATTCACAATTCATAACGGAAAAAACGTTTGAAGTAGGTGAAACTATCGTCGGGAACAGTCCGCAACGTTCAATATGTCTAGTGAAACATTTTTTTAAGTACAAACGCTTTCGAAAATGAAAGCGGAGGTCGGCAAAGCGGTTGCGGAGCGGTTATATTGTCTTATGCCTGTGCCGAGGTGTGTAACAGACTCGATAATTCAAATATGAAGATAACCTAATCAAGACGATTATGGCTAACTCATTCTATCTAGAAATCAATATTTTTATTAATTCACTTCACAATAATCAGTTTGCATATAAATATCTCTTTTGATACAATAAGCAAAACTCACACATAAGAATTGACAAGGTGAAATCTTCTGTCCGTATTCTTCTCTACCTGAATGCTTTTGTTGGAGTTTGCTTTGATAAAGTTGTAATGGAAAAAAGGTTCAAATAAATTTGGGAATAAAACTACCTTAACAATCTTAGCATTGACCGGAACTCCTGGGATCCAATAACCCCGTTTCCTGGCCATTGCTTGATTATCGTAGATTGACGTGTACGGAATGATTCCCTTCTTTCCCGGCGTTCCGGGAAGTGTCTGCTGCAGAGCTGCCGCGATGCAGTCACAGTACTGAATCTCATCTTCCGACTCTGATGACGATGAATCGTCGTAGTCCAAGGAGGTTGGTGAGAGCTTCGCCTGAACATGAAAATTTATTCTTTTTTTGTTCCAATTATACTGCTTATTTCTACATTCACTTATTCAGAACTTTATCAGTGCAGAGATTTAGACGAAAACATGGGGCATCAGAGTTGATGATAATGTTTATTATATTAATCAACAGAAGATGACCAGACCAATGCCAGCAATAGCGAAGGTAACTGGTTAAATTTTCGCAGATAAAAACATTATACGAGCAATTTCTAAGCATAAAGTGACTACTAGTCCATATAACGCATATCTGGTGTGACTTCAGTGTTAAGCAAACCAATGATTTTATACTGACGGAAACGGAATGGAAGAGGCGGCGGGAAGCGGAATTCTACTCAACTCTGTTCTATATTCATCAGAACTTGAATAAAATGTTTCGTTCATGAGGTCACTTCAGTGGAAAATGAAGAATATTTAATTTAAAGCTATCGAGATGTGCTTCTATGGTCAAAAAACAATCATGCTTCACACTGCGGCAAACGAAGTTAAAAAGTGTAAGTAAAGAAAATCTATAGAGTAGATCAAATCTCAGTTACTGTAGTTCGAAAAATTTCACTTTTCCTACTTTCTTTCATTCCAGATTCACAAATCGTTACGAAAAAATGTTTGAAGTAGATAAAACTATCGTCGGGAACAGTCCGAAACGTTTAATGTCTAGTGAAACATTTTTTAAAGTACAAACACTTTCGAAAATGAAAGCGGAGGTCGGCGAAGCGGTTTTATTGTCTTATGCCTTTGCCGAGGTGTGTGCTTCAAAGAAGTTAAAAGTCAAGAGTTATTCGTAGTTCATGCAAATAAAACAATTGAATACCTCATAAACCGGCTCCAGCTCGTCCAAATCACGCTGTTCGATTTCTCTGAACCTAACAGTTGCTCGGTCGACTGATTCTGATCTACTCGGCGGTAGAATTCCAGGGATTCCGGAATGTGCGGATACATTCGCTGAATTCGTTATTTTCGAAAGGATACATAGGTTTTCACTGATTCTACGTTCTCTACAGACAATTTAATATTCATAGAAAAATCTAGTAAAAAATAATTCCAAACTCGAATTAAAAATTTTATTTGTGATAATTTAATTCAGAAATTAAAAAGACTAAATGTAGAGACATTAAGAAATTTTTCATCAGAATCACAATTAAACCTACCAAGTCGCAGTATACTTAATACGAAAAACTAGACTGAATCATCGAATCATTCCCTTACAAAGTGCAAATTTTTTTGTGGTAATCAAGTTTAAACTTTGATCAAATCTTAGTTTCGGTTTTTTTGAGGTTTCGACAAAGACAAATGAAAAAGGGTCATGATTCATGCTTCAGTCTACTTTTTCGTATAAATTGTCGCAGTATGAAGATGTTTGTTTTTCTCCAAAAATTAATAAATTTTCAAAAATTCACCATGTCCAGTTTCATTATCCGATTCTACATGTCCTCCAGTCGTTCTGTTTGAGCTCATGCTGGAAATCATATAGTGAGAAAAGGGAACGGAGAGAAAGACTTGCATGAACAAAAAAGGCGTGAATTTCTATGGTTAAAGAATGCAATATCGTTTATGGGACATTGAATTGGGGTGAAAACGGTCTGGAATTCCAGTAGTGACTCATGTTTGTCTAGTTGTGTACACATGTTTCACAGTTCACACTTTCGAGGAGACCGAGAAAAATGGTGAGATAAGTGAGTCTCTTATGATAAAGAGTGTTACACAGGCACACCGGGAGGTCATGTGGAAACTTCTGTTCTATGCTTGGAAATTATAATTTCTCTGTGTATGTATGTCCTCACACATATGTCGCTAGAAGCATGGCCGATTTCAAACGCGCTCTAATCTCAATTTTGCAGAATGAGTACGGTAGGGTCGGGACTCTCGCAACGAACAGTTAGATCTTTGTGGATTTAAATTATTATTTTTACTTTCAGTCCATTGAAACTAAAGGCTCAGCATGTGAATCGTTCTTGTATTTCGAGGCGATACTTTACGGAAACATATTTAATTTCAAAATCTAATGTAAGCATGAATGCACACCGCGCTAAGCGCAGTAGAAAAGTGTCGGATCGAGCAGCGAGGGGAGGCGACCAATAAACAGCGAGCACAAACCCCGCCCCTTCGTAAATCCTGCACCGCTGTAGATCAAATTGAAGTTACTGTAGTTAAAAAACTTTTTTCTCTGACGTTTTTTCAAAATTCATGAAGAGTTACGAAGGAAAGTCAAATGATTTGCAATTTTTCAACAGCAATTGGCGAAACAAATTCGCTTTTTGAGATGAGAAAAATAGGACGAAAGATTGAAAAAATATTTATGTGCGAACGCGCCCTAAAGCGAATTTGCGTTCAATATAATTTGCGTGCAATGCGTCTAATCGATGACGATCACCTTTAGCTCGGGGTGTGAATGTAGCTACTGCTGGCTATGGTCATGTACAATTTTTATTTATATCTCTAAAGTTGACTAATTAATTTGAAGAAACGACGTGCTGGCGACTTAACAGTGATATCTGACTGCTTTATGTTACGTAGACATTTGGTGCCACCTTTAATTCATCAGTATTTTCACCCTGTTCTATCAGAATTCTTCAATTTTCTCATTACTTCTTCGTCTCTCCCAAGAAGCTGAAAACAGAAACTGATGACAGTAGGCTTCCACTTCAAGGCAATATTCTGCAGTGAGTTTCTGTTTTCAGCTTCCCGCCTTTGAGAGACCAAGAAGTCAAAGGAAAATTGAAAAATTCAGACACAACATGATCAAAAATTGATGAATTAGAGAAGACCTCAAACGGCTATGTGACAAAAAGCAATCAGATATCACTGT
Source organism: Caenorhabditis parvicauda (assembly GCA_963978915.1). Lineage (NCBI taxonomy): Eukaryota > Metazoa > Nematoda > Chromadorea > Rhabditida > Rhabditidae > Caenorhabditis > Caenorhabditis parvicauda. Next base: position 1,904,655 of record OZ022251.1, on the reverse strand, counting down.
TGAGTCATCAGAACATCAATATTATGACGGTTGCTGGCCGTTGGTCACAAGTTTTGACAAATAGAGCGAAACAATGATGGCGAAAAAGTAACTTTTTATGTTTTAATAGTAGAGAAAACGACCTAATTTGCCTTCTGGAGCTTTCGGAGAGAAAGAAGACAGCACAAAGCAAGATTTTGTTAATTTTGAAGCACTAGTTTTATGGTTTCGAGACAGATGCTCATTTCCTCTATTTAAAACATCAAAAACGGCATTTTTGTTAGGCAAAAGATCATTTCCACCAAAAGAAACGAATTTTGCAAAGTGGTAATTAGAAAGAGAGCTGCTGGATGAAATTCAATCCCCACGACTTCAAACACGTAAACTAAATTTGGGACATTGAAATTCAAGAATCAGAGAGAATGTCGTATTATTACGAGAAAAGGAATCAAGAACTCCGAACTTGTGACTAATCCAAGTAAACCGACACAGATAATTTTTAAAGAGGGACTGTTGAGGGTCTGACCCTTTGTTGCGTTGGCTAATGTGCCACGTCTTCACTAAACAAAAGAGCCATAGTTCAGCAAGTTAGCGCAAAACAGCGAACAACTATATCTTGTGTGGGAACAAAATCAAATCATGAAATTTTGAGTAGACCGGCATTAGACCGTAAATGGGCGACAATCGTCCTGGACATCTCTTGTCCAGTTACAGTCCAATGCTGGTCCATTCGCAGTCCATCTCTCGTCCGGTTGGATGGAACAGGCGACAGATGGACTGTAACTGGGCAAGAGATGTCCAGGATGATTGTCGCTCTTTCACGATCTAATGCCGGTCTATTCAAAGTTTTGGAGAAAGTACCAGCTCACATTCTAAAACAAACATATAATGACGCTACAAAGATTCTGAAACACAACTGTATCGATTTAAACCGTGAATAAGGTGGAGTTAAAGCTTCAGAATGAAAGATTCATAGTACCTCAAAGTAACACACACACACAGAGGTTGTTTTCCTTGGCTGGTCGCAAATAGTCGTCGGTATCCCTGAGTCTCTCATACATAACAGACGACTGGCAGCATCCTTTTCACCCCTCGTCACTCTCCGCCTAGCATCGATTGCGGTGTCAAACTGATGAAAACACTAATTTATAACCACTGATGGAGTGGATCAAATAAACGAGGAAACAAAGAGGAAATAAGTGGAAATCAAGACTTGCTGATGAAAAAAGTCGAAACTCGAAGAAAGCGGAAATGAAGCCTTTTTGTAATTTGGAAAGCTAATGTGATTCTCAAGGCCAATGAACGTATAAAAAATAAATGGAAGTGAAAATTAAATTTGAGTAGGGGTGAAAAAAAGCATGGAGACGAAAACAAAATCAGCACTAGCGGAATGCTAGACGGATAACATTTCTCACCGATAATTCACTTCTCAAGCAATAAACAAAAACCGGGCATTCCTTCGAAAACACTACTTTTCCGGAATTTTAGACATGATTTGAATCGACATAAGAGTGTAGACTACCCTACTCGAATGAAAATTTGATGTTAATCAAATTAAAAACATACTTGACAGACAAAAGAAAGAGAAACGACTGGAAACGAGGAAAAAAAAAGAATTGGCAATTAGTAAAATGCACCCCGTTTTGACTGCATCCAGTTGCACCCCGTTTTTTTTCGAGTGTAAAAAACGTGATGTGTGTTACTATGAACACCTCCTTTTCAGGCTTAGGTTAGGTTGGGGCTAGCTTGAGGTTCAACCTAAGCCTAAAAAAGAGGTGATTGAGATGTTCTGAGCAAAGTTATTAACGATTGAAGAAAACGGGGTGCACGGTGCAACGGGGTGCATTTTACTAAATGCCAAAAGAATTTCGAAAAGAAAGAGGGTTACTGTAAGTTGCGGTAGATCACATCTTTCACTTTTATTTTTGTTTTTGTTAACTTCTATGAAATTGTAAGTTCACGCTGTTTTCAAGAGTTCTTTGCATTTGGAGTTTCTTCAAAAACGTTGTCGAGACTCAATAAATGACTGATAAACAAAGAAGCTCTTTCCGGTGGAAATAATGACCCAAAAACGTGGTGTTCCTTTACGTGCTACTACAGAATCAATTTTACTTCAGTTCGCGACTGTCTGTGACGAACTTGTTCATTTGTAAGTTTTAATTTTTAATCGCAGAGTTTGTTTATTCTCACCGGAATATGATAGGAAACGTGACGAATTAAATTTTTCAGAAAATGAGTGATATACTAGGAGTATGTGTACAAGTTAGTGCTCAAGTCATATCAGCCGCCATGCTCGGACACCTGGTGGTTGGCTGTGGTGGAAAGGTGGGTTGTGTGGCGTAGAACGTGAAAAAATCACCTGTTACAGAAGAAGAAGGCGGCAGCAATTGATTCAGAGGCAGAAAGTTCACGGGTATCGTCGAGAGGTGCAACACCGGGTAGTGGTGGTGGTGGTGCCGCTGCTGCTGGAGGAGCAGCACCGAAGGCACCCCCGAACAAGGGCGGAATTGCTGGTGAGTAGGCTGTGAGGTTTGAAATGAGAATAGACCATGTGGAAATGGTCACGTATTAGACGTTGTTAAAAGTTTTGATCAATGAAAAAGGCTATTTGGCACACGGAGCTAAAGGTGATCGTTATCGATTAGACGCGTTGCACGCTAATTATATTGAATTCAAATCCGCTATTGGGCACATAGCTTCCTCTACCTGTAAAAAAGTCTGGCCTCCGTAAATCGGGTACTTAGTACCGTTCCAGTTTCGCCTTGAAAGAACGATTCACCTAATGAGCCTTTAATTTCAGAATGGACTGAAAGTAAGAATAATAATTTAAATACACAAAGATCTAACTGTTCGTTGTGAGAGTCGCGACCCTACCATACTCATTCTGCAAAATTGAGATTAGAGCGCGTTTTAAAACGGCCATGCTTCTAGCGATATATGTGTAGGACGCGTTCGCAAATCAGTATTTTTCATTCGTTTTTCCTATTTTTCTCATCTTAACAAGCGAATTTTTTTCGCCAATTGCAGTTGAAAAACTGCAACTCATGCATGAATTTTGAAAAAACGTCAGAGAAAAACGTTTTTTAACTACAGTAACTGTGATTTGATCTACAGCGATGCAGGATTTACGAAGGGGCGGGGTTTGTGCTCGCTGCTTATTGGTCACCTCCCCTCGCTGCTTAATTTTTCTATTGCGCTTAGCGTAGTGTGTTTGGTCACACTGTCTTTCCATGGCTTGTTCTCAGCTTATAGGAGTAGGATCAGAACGGTGTAAACGTATAGGTTCTGTCGGCATCCAATTTTTTATTCGATCGGACCGCGCGCTACTGCGCGGCACGGATATTCTTACTTTTGAATATCGGTATCACAATATGACATGATGATGAGCTTCAATGTTCTCTTCCTCCTAGTGATTGATAAACAAGAGAAGGCTTCTGTAGTTAGAAACCACCCATTCCTCTGCCGCCCCATGGTTTAAGTTAACACGACTGGCCTAGTTCTTCTATATTCAACAATTCCAGGTACCTACGATCCAAACTATCAAACTCTTGCTGGTGTTGGCGGAAACGATCAAGTCTTTGGTGGAGACAAGGCTGGTGGTGGTGGTGGTGGTGGTGGTGCACCTGCTGCTGCTGGACCGAAAGCTCCAGCTGCTGGCGGTATGGCGGGTAAGTTGCTCGGCGAGAGCTCAAAACTGGAATCAATTGGGCCCCAGTTCGATGGCACACACTGACTTAATTACTCGCCCTAGAAGAGGGTTCCTTATCGGGTAGAAGTCAACTTTTCAACAAGGGTGTCTCTTTTGGGGTCTTCATACTCTCTTTCTCTCTCTCTTTCTCTCTCTCTCTCTCTCTCTCTCTCTCTCTCTCTCTCTCTCTCTCTCTCCCTCTCTCTTCCCCTCTCTCCTCCTCCTCTCTCTCTCTCTTTCTTTCTCTCCCCCTCTCTCTTCCCTCTCTCTCTCTCTTTCTTTCTCTCCCCCTCTCTCTTCCCTCTCTCTCTCTCTCTCTCTCTCTCTCTCTCTCTCTCTCTCTCTCTCTCTCTCTCTCTCTCTCTCTCTCTCTCTCTCTCTCTCTCTCTCTCTCTCTCTCTCTCTCTTTCTCTCTCTCTCTCTCTCTCTTTCTCTCTTTCTCTTCTCTCTCTCTCTCTCTCTCTCTCTCTCTCTCTCTCTCTCTCTCTCTCTCTCTCTCTCTCTCTCTCTCTCTCTCTCTCACTCTCTCTCTCTCTCTCCCCCTTTCTCTCTCTCAGCAGAACTACAGAGTGAAAAATGGCACAAAACGACCAATTCCAAATTACTTCTTGTGTAAAGTACTTCTCTAGGTACTCAAGATCCAAACTATCAAACGTTGGCGGCAGTGGGTGCCAACGATCAAGTCTTCGGTGCCGACAAGGCTGGCGGCGGCGGCGGCGGCGGCGGCGGTGGAGGTGCTGCACCAAAGCCTGGTGCAGGTGGAATGGCCGCAACTCACGATCCCAACTATCAAACACTCGCTGCGGTAGGCAACAACAACCAAGTCTTCGGTGCCGACAAGAAGGGCGGAGGTGGTGGTGGTGCAGCTGGACCGCCGAAGGCTGGAGGACCTGGTGTCGCTGCCACCCATGATCCGAACTATCAGACACTCGCTGCGGTTGGAAACAACAATCAAGTGTTCGGAGCCGACAAGAAACGATGAATAATAAATCATTAACTCTTTTAATTCGAGTACATGTTGCATTTATGCAGTTTTAACGATGTGCCTATAGAAGATCGAAATAGGACCTCATCCTTTAGAAGCGTCTTTGCTTGGGAGAAATTCTCGATTTCTTGTAGAAAAAAAGTAAACACAATTTCAATCTGCTACACATAGCTTCCTCTACCTGTAAAAAAGTCTGGCCTCCGTAAATCGGGTACTTATTACCGTAACAGTTTCGCCTTGAAACACAAGAACGATAAAGTGATCGCCTTTAATTTCAGAATGGACTGAAAGTAAGAATAATAATTTAAATCCACAAAGATCTAACTGTTTGTTGTGAGAGACCCGACTTCTACCGTACTCATTTTACAAAAATGCGACTGGCGCGCGTTTGAAATCGGTCAGACTTTTTGCTAGATATATGTGATGGTAATCGACTTAGAAGGATATGAGTGTGCACGGTTTGCATTATTACAAAGTGCGGCACAGTATTCTGAAAACACAGTTACAAGAAAAATATTCATTACAGTGTTGAAAACGATCAAAAACAAAGTTCCCGCATCTACTTTCCGAGCTTGCTCTTGACCCAGTCGAGGACTCCTTCTGAAAACGAAGAAAAACTGTAGAACTGAAATAAAGCTTACGTTCAGTTGGTGCCACTCCATCGCTTGGTGGAGATCCGGATGGTGGGGTGCCGCTTGGTGGCTGACCACTTGGTGGTGGTCCTGAAAGTTGTGATTGAAGAGGATGCAAATTCGTGGACTTGAACAGTCTTACCTGGTGGTTCACCACTTGGTGGTGGTCCTGTTGGTGGAGTTCCAGATGGTGGGCCTCCTTGTGGCATTGGTGCGCCTAAAATCTCATCAACAAAGTTTTTTTTGGTGGAACTCACCTTGGCAAAGGGCGATCAGTGCAAGTAGCAGAAGCGCGGCAAGGAAACGAGCCGACATATTTGTGTTATTGAACAACCAGTGGCGAATTAACGACCAAAATGCGTCGAATTTAAGAGGATCCCAGCCACATAACTAGTTACTGTAGCCACGCCTCCTTGCCCGGCCGATTAGTAAAAGATCAATAACACTTTCATAACGACCAGATCGAAGATAATCCGGAGCCCTAGTGGATAAACTTTGACGTGGGGCGCGCACACGGTCTTTCGGTTTTTGTGCTGGATATGTTACAACTTCCGTGATCTACATAGCTCTCCCTCTTTCTTTCTTTATTCCTATACTCTCTCTCTCATTCTCTCTCTCTCTCTCTCTCTCTCTCTCTTCCTCTCTCTCTCTCGCTCCCTCTCTCTCTCTCTCTCTCTCTCTCTCTCTCTCTCTCTCTCTCTCTCTCTCTTTCTCTATAAACTGGACCTTACAGTGAATTTTCTCTGTCCATCGTCTTTTTTTAATCTACGATCTTCCTCTCTCACAGATTCTACAGTAATCCTTCCGTTCTTGACCTACGATATCCATATCCTCAGGTCCTACAGTAATCTACTGTAGAACAGGCTCCAAAACCACCCACACTACTCGACATGGGTCAATGCTAAACGGAACACAGTGCACTGCCGACAATTAACCAGTTTCAAACGGTTGACTCACTGACAATGTACCTGCTTTGAAAATGATTTGCCCTCAATCTGAACTGTCTATGTGGGTACAAAAAGTGTGATTGGAGTTTAGGATGTTGAGTGCCATCACTGGACTATATTTGAACTGATATTGAACGGTGCATGGATTGAACAGTGCGACTGATGGACCGGATCGGCATTGGATCGTATTTGGACCGTAAATGGGCGACAGATGTCCATAGTCGCCCATTCCGATGCCGGTCAACCCAATGTTTTGGAGAATATCACTTTACATCTTAACACTTGAATATGATCTGCCAGTTGGAGGGATTCGAACGCGCGTTGAGTATCGATCGGACGCTCTGAGCACTTTTTTAAGAGCTTTTCGCGTGACTAGTGGGGGCCCTCGCAGGTTGTTGCATTGGTTCTAGCCCGACTCGCATTAGTGTTTGCCGTGTTTAGATTGTACAAGGGAGTGTGAATGCGAGCAGGGAGGAAAGAAAGAGAGACGGAAAGAGAGAGAGAGACGGTGAGAGAGAGAGAGAGCAAGAGAGACAAAGAGAGATCGAGAGAGAGCCACCTTGCCTCTAAAAACGACTTCTTTTTTAATTAAAAAGTCTGAATATGTGATTTTGTATTGAAAAAAGGGTAAAAGGGGCTCTAAGCGTAGCGAGGACAACCTGATTGTCTACTCTAATGCAATTCACTCATTCAATCATCCGGTATAGCGGAGGTTCCAAGCGCCCACATACAGTAACAGTAAGAAATTCATCAACTGTTGTGAAGTTCACAGAGTTTTTCTTAGCGCAGTCCCTTAAATTCCCGATCTCTAGAAGACAAAAAGAAAACACGGTTGAATGAAATGGAAATCAATTCATTTACAAGGGAACAAATACGGAAAATATTGATACATATTAAATGAGACTCCGAAACCTCAATGTCGAATAATACTATACTTATTATGAACGCATGTAGGAAGACTTAGAAGGTGACGTATTTTTCGTAGAAAACTTTGTTGAATTCCTCATCTTCTATACTGTCACTGATTCTGCCGAAAAGTAGGAATTTGTCGAAAATTTGCTGGAGTTCCTGTAAATATGAACGTCACGACGCGTCAGTTCTCTCTCTCTTTGTATTCGCTCTCTCTCTGTATTCTCTCTCTCTCTCTCTCTCTCTCTCTCTGTCTGCCTGTCTCTCTCTCTTTCTCACTCACACACACACTCTCTCTCTCTCTCTCTCTCTCTCTCTCCACTCTCTTTCTTTCTTTCTATCTCTCTCTTCCGAATTAAACCTTTCTCCTTTTCGCCGTCATTTTCGGCTTGATGTTCGGGTCCGTCAACATCTTGGTCGCTAGGAAGTGAACCCATAGACAGTTACTCTTCGGCGAAAACTTCAGCCAGTCGTTCCTGCAATGGTATGCTTATACAAAACGAGATTGGTATGAGTTCAATTCTCTCTCTTTCTTCACGCTTTTAGTAAACTTACCCATTATTCTCCCTAACCATTCTGTAGACGTCAAACTGATAATCGCCTTTCCCCTCGAATAATTCTTCATCGTCAGCCAAGTTCCGATAGACTGTCGTTCCTTCTGAAAGAAAACGAATGCTCTGATCGCCGAACACACGTTTAGTTCTTAAAAATTATAACAGTTTCCGATGAAAACTTCAGATACTTCAGAGATCCATTGTTTGCGTTGTCATGTGACGGCGTGGATCAGAAACTTCCAGGTTGAACGGTTTACGTTGGCAAAGGACCTGGAAGTTTCTGATCCACGCCGTCACATGACAACGCGAACAGTGGATCTCTGAAGTTTTCATCGGAAACAGTTATAATTTTTAAGAACTTGATAAGCTTCTGAAAGTGTCTTTGGCAATCAAAGCATCCGTTTTCTTTCAGAAGGAACGACGGTCTGAAAACTTCAGATATTCATGAAAACTTCAGATACTTCAGAGATCCATTGTTCGCGTCGTCATGTGACGGGGTGGATCAGAAACTTCCAGGTTGAACGGTCTACGTTGGCAAAGGACCGATCAACCTGAAAGTTTCTGATCCACGCCGTCACATGACAACGCGAACAATGGATCTCTGAAGTATCTGAAGTTTTCAGACCGTCGTTCCTTCTGAAAGAAACCGGATGCTTTCATTGCCAAAGACACCTTTAGAAGCTAATCAAGATCTCAAAAATTATAACTGTTTCCGATGAAAACTTCAGAGCAAATATCTTACGTTTCTTGATGCGACTCAGAGTAAAGTCGATGATGGTGGTCTTCACACCGTGGCTGTTGACGGACAACTTTGTGTCAGCGTATTTGTACCTGTTAATGACAAACAATCGTATTCGATTTTCTATAAACGAAAAATCTCACTCGACTGGCTCGTCTGATTCCTTGATGAGGACATTTCCAAGGTGGAGATCACGATGTTCAAACTCGAGAACTTCTTCTGCGACCAGTAGGGCCAAACAGGTCTGGATCAGTATGGAGAAGATTTGGTCTTCGTTTTTGAGCTGAAATGAGGTTATAAAAGCAAATATGATAATTCATGATTTGGAGATGGTTGTTGATGGGCCGTGGTCGCGCATCTGATACCTCTGCCTACGGACAGTGAATCCGCCCCGAGACGGGATCGAACTTGAGACACGTTTCGACATCTCTCGGGGCTCCCACACCAACCGCTTAGATCACTACACCAAGCGACCGGCAAGGTTGTGCTTATACAGTATCGGAAAAAAATCTTATGTGTTTTTTTTGTTTTCGGACACATATCTTATCAAATGATTCGATCTGAACTTTCGATATGATAATCTACAAAGTTATAACCACTCATGGTTAGAGTTAAAATAATGAAGGTCAAAAGAAAGGCATTTTACTCTTGGAAACCAAAATTTTCGTAATCGTAAAATATAATACCTGTTGTTCGAACCACATAAGATTCTGTTCGATACTGTATCTATTACAACGATAACAATTATAACTTTTGAACATCATGTCGTAGGGATGAAGGAATTTCATAAAATTTTAACACTCAATACATCCCCAAATAAAAAAATTAATTTAAAGTATTGAATCACCTTGTAGAACTCCAAATCTCTTCCTCCATTCGATAAGGCAAAGACTAGGAAGCACTGATCATCCGTCGCGTAGGAGCTTGGCCTATCGTTGAGTGACTCCTTCTTCTTGGCGTACGCATCCCAAGACTTGAGGAGAGACGGTGGGTACTTTCCTGTAAGCGATTCATTGTAAGACGGCTGATGCACACCTCGGCAAAGGCATAAGACAATAAAATCGCTTCGCAACCGCGTTGCCAACCTCCGCTTTCGTTTTCGAAAGTGTTTGTACTTTAAGAAATGTTTCACTCGACTGTTCCCAACGATAGTTTTACCTACTTCAAACTTTTTTACGTAACGATTTGTGAATCTGGGACGAAAAAAGTAGGAAAAGTGAATTTTTTTGAACTACTCTATCGATTTTCTTAGCTTACACTTTTCAACTGCGTTTGCCGCAGTGTGTGATGGAGGATTTTCAAAAGAGCACAGACTTTTTCATTTTCCAAGACTTCGAGTCTTATTTGGAAAGGTGATAAGCCTATAGTGTTAGAGAAAATCGACGAAAAACTTCAAGAAATTTTTCAAAGTTTTGTTTGATGAGATCAAGTGAGGAAAAACATGAAACGGATGTGAAATCCACTTCAGAATCGGTGTATTACGACTGGAGGAAATTCGAAAGACCAAAAAATTCTACCTCTAACTGCATTGACCCCTAACAGCTGAACAAAATTTGTTGTGGCATAACTCTTTGAGAAGTCCGCCAGCTTTGTGAGTTCCTTTTGGGCGACGATCTGTAAGAGAACATTTTTTCCAATTTTTCGAGGATTTGAACACAATGTTCATCGTAGAGTTCAGATGACAGTTATTGAATGAACAAACCTCTGGGAGAACGACTTCTGATGCGAAAATCTGCTCTCCATTGACCATTCCGTCGAATATTCTATTGTTTCCATCGGGCTCGAAAGGAACGACCTGAATAATTATGACATGATAGAGAGAAAAGAAGAGGGAGAGAGGGAGAGAGAGAGAGAGAGAGAGAGAGAGAGAGAGAGAGAGAGAGAGAGAGAGGGAGAGAGAGGGAGAGAGGGAGAGAGAGAGAGATAGAGAGAGAGAGAGAGAGAGAGAGAGAGAGAGAGAGAGAGAGAGAGACGGAGAGAGAAAGAGATTAACCTTCAATGCAACAGGTTGTCCATTGTAGCTGGTCCCGAACACTTCTCCGTAGGTTCCTTCCCCTAGCTTGACGGGCTTCTTAAGAACACTGGAATTTCACAACGTAGACAGAACAAAAATGAAATACTTACTCTTTCGGGAGTTCTGACCATTGCAAGAGTTCATTTTGATTAACGACATGCAGCAGACGAGTTAGCTCTGTATCGCTCGCACTGGGAACCATTTCTTCCAAATAGAAGGGTACATTCTGGAAAACTTGCTTGAATGGGAAAAAAATCTATGAATGATGAATATGCAAACAGCGTAAATGCAAAAAACCTTGAAAAACCATCAAACGACAGCTTTTAATCAATCATTGAACCTTGTCGCAGAGCTTCTTCATCGATTTTAATGCAGGAAACAGAATTGTATACTAGTCTATTTGCCTATCGTTAGAAAACCTTTTACAACTATTTCCGACCAAATACAGTCAAAAAGCTAAGTAGAGTTTCAATGAAAGAATTACCAGCATGCAGTTCAAACTCGTCCCATTGACTAGTGACATGTACGACGGGTCAACTACCACCGACATCGCAGAGGGAGCTCGTTGTTGCTGAAATATCATTCGTGTACAGATTCACATAAAGGGAATTCTTACCGACACATTTCCACCAACACTTTGGTTGACTTTCGTCAGACCGGCTGAAAAATAAGTATTTAGTTTCTATATTTTTATATTCTCTCACGTCGAAACAAAAAGGCCCAAATTTTTTTGCAAAAAATGCTACACTGTCCTGACCGGAGCAGTTTCTGAAACAGGTTCTAAGAGTCACCACATTCCCTTTATTTGTTCGAGCTTTAACCGGCTATTGCTGGTCGTTATTGAAGCTTAAGTATTTTTATTCGTTATGAATGAAAAGTGAAATAAAATGGTCTCAATTATATTTTCATTAAGAAAAAATCCGTAGGTGCTTTTTGGACACATTGAATATTCACATTTCCAAGTTTTGAAGAGAGTTACAGTTCTAAGAGCGATTTGTCTCGACGCGAGAGAAAATTGCGTCTTAAATTCCGTCTGGAAATTAACTCTAAAAAATTAATATAGAGTTAATTGAGGCACCAAAAAAATTAACTCTGAATGTACTCCGGAATTAACCTTTTTGGAAACACCTGAAAGTAGGATACCGAAATAGTAGAGACCCGGAGATGATTTTCAAAAGTTACTAGAATCAGTTTTAGTTGCTTTTCTCTTTTTATGACCTCTGTTATCGTTCAACTTTATATGAAGTTAATTCCGGAGTACATTCAGAGTTAATTCCGGAGTAATTTTTTGGTGCCACTCAATTAACTCTATATTAATTTTTTTTTCTAGAGTAACCCACAGAATCACAGATGGCTTTGCCGTTGCAGTAGATAATGTTTCAAGAAAACTCACTTTCACTAGCATTTTTCAAGAGTCGATCAATCGAAAGATCCGCGAGCTGACTGGTCAACGAGTCTTGCCAGTTACCCATGGTTGATTGTTCTGGAACGTCGGAGGTTAGAAACGATGGACGGAACGCACTTACCGATGATTTTGGTGTCGTTGGTGAATCCCAAGGTGGCGATGGTTACGTCTGGTGATGGTGCGGGTACTTCTACAAATTTCGGTAGTTTTCAATAATATTCAGTTGGTTTTGCTAATTTTCAGTGGCATTCAGAAATTTTCGATTGTTTTCAGCCATTTTCAGTAGTATTCAGTAATTTTCAGAAATGTTCAAAAAATACGATTTTTTTTCAGTAATTTTCGATCGTTTTCAGTAATTTTCAGGAAAAGCGGTACTTTTTATCGAAAAACTACTGAAAACGATCGAAAATTTCTGAAAACGATCGTATTTCGACGCCTGAGAAGATGAATATGAGAGAGAAGAGGATAAAATTTTAAAAAAAACGTTACCTTTCGTATCCTCATTCAAACGACTCGCCGCATCCTCCAACGTCCTTCTTCTTTTCGTATCAAAAGTTCGCAACTCTAAATCTGAGTCCGTCAACTGAAGGCTTCTGGTTAAAGACGCTTTGTCATGTGCTGGCGCAACAAAAGACGAATCATGATTCTCATCAACTTCTACGGCTGTGGTGGCTTGGTCTGAATTAAGATATCAATAATTTATCAATGTAAAGCGAGAGTTTACCATGAGATTCAAGTTTACCGAGACAGATTTCATGAATTAAGCTTTTGAGAGAAGATAGAGGGAATCGACTAAAAATTCTGTTTGAAATGGTTTTTTTCCTTTAATGAGGTTGTTTCCTACACCGAACAGAAAAATATCATTTTTCAAGATGACCTACGGCCATTTTGGAATTTAGGTTGTACACTATTAGGTTGATGCATTCATGATTTCCGTTTTTGAGCTAGTGAGAAATCTACACTATCGGACAGAATCTTATGTGGTTCGAACAACAGGTATTACATCTTCCGACTACGGAAATTTTGGTTTCAAGAGAAAAATGCCTTTCCTTTGACATTCATCATTTTAACTCTAACAATAAGTGGTTATAACTTTGTAGATTATCATGTCAAAAGTTCAGATCGATTCATTTGATAAGAGATGTGTCCCAAAACAAAAAAAAACATAAGATTTTGTCCGAATTGTCTAGAAATCAGGAATGCATCCACCTAATACACTTCCGAACGTGCTTATAACTGATTTCAAATTTTACCATCGTCAACTGCCTCTTGTTGATCAACTTCCATGGTTGTGTGTTGTGCGGAGCCGCACTGTTCACTAGTGACGATCGTCTTGTCCGTCGAGGTCCTCGATTTGTCAGGGAGGCTTTCCGGATAGACTGCAAAGAGATAATATTATTTTTCTCCTTTCCCTTATCTCTCTCAATCTCAATATGAAACACGAATTAGGAACTGAACCTACATGGACCAGTGCGCCTGCGGCCCATGTAGGTTCAGTTACGCCCGTTTTGGCTTAAAAGTGGTACTCACCAGGACTGTTTACGAAATTAAAAACTGTTAAACGTTAAATTAACGGTTTCTCCCTTTTAACAAAACCGCTGATCGTTACATCGAATTTAACGAACAATTTTGTTAAATCGTTAAATTTCGTAACCAGCCCTGGTACCCACCAGATTTGCACGGAAGTAATTTTTTTTGGAGTGCAAAAAAGTTGAAAAACCTAGAGATATTGTATATCCGCGCATTCTCAACAGGTGATAGGTCAATTCCAGACTGAGTAGAAACGATTTCACGGTATTTTCGTCATGTTTCACGAAAAAAAAATTTTGACGGAAGTCGGAAGTGAAAAAAAGGCGGAAGTCAGAATTCCGTGCAACTCTGGTACCCACTTTCGTATACCAGGGGTCCGGATATGGAAGGAAAAATATTTCATGTCAAACCTTCAGTATTCTGTACATCTGTACGTACATCATCTGTACTCCAAGCGTCTTCCGGTTCTGGAGTCTTGAACGCGTTTCTGGTGAAACGTCTGGCATGTAGACTTGATTTTTTTCCTTGTATCACGGACGGTTCCGTCTCTCTTAGAACCGTTGTCGTCGTCACTATCTCAGACTTTGGATTCTTGCTTCTCGTACTGCGTCGTTGAGGCAGCATCGACTTCTTTGATCCCACGATTTCCGCCGGCGCCGTGAACTGAGCTTCTGAGGTTCTGCTCGATGTTTTTGGATCAGACTTCCTTCTTGAAGTACATCGATCATCGGTAAATGTGGAGATCTGGTCTGGTACAGACTCGATCAGTGTGTCATCTAAAAATTCTTATTTTTCAAAAATATTGTTTTGTATCACTTCTACTAGGTCTGACATGAAAACATGAAAAATATCCTGGTCGAACAACTAACACCAATGTTCCCTCACTACTAACAATCATATTCAGTTCCTTTTTTCTGATCATCTTACAAACTTATCCCACGTACTTTTTGCAAAAATCGCACAACTGTTCTGACCGGAGCAGTTTTTTAAAGGTTCTCCTACGGTTCCCACGCTCATTATCTGTGCTCATGACGGCTATTGCTGGTCGTCACGAAGCTTATGAACTTTATTTTCAAGGAATAAAGTTATCATTATTTAAAAAATACTATAAAACACCTTCCGTCCGCCTCGAATTCGCCGTCTCAGGCTCTGGATTCTTGTTGTAGCTTCTCGTACTGCGTCTTGGAGGCAAAACCGACTTCTTCGATACCAAGTTTTCTTCGGCTGTACGTTCTGCGGTGCTACTCGTTCTTATCCCGTCAGAAATCTTTCTAGAACGGTCATCATTCTTTTTGGGTTCTGATACAGACTCGACAAGGGTGTTCGCAGCATCTGAAATGTTTTTTTTTTCAAAGCCCAAAGACTGTTTCTGTCCAATACCTTCTGACATTGAAGGCGAATTCACTTCATTATCTACACTGTCTTCATCGAAGCGCAGGGTTTGAATTTTCTTCGATGGCTGAAAATTAGCTTACCGATTATACGAATGAACAAATCACCAACGGTATCTACGGTCTACAACATTTCTGGAAGCCTGCAGAGACGAATACCCCCTTCTATAACTACTATTCTGTCTTCAATTACTACCCTTGTTCTATTAACTGTTGGGAACCTTCCTAAATACGGTCGAATACAATTTGTCAGACTACTGGTTGGAATTGATCTGAATATCCTGGTCGAACAACTAACACCAATGTTCTATCACTACTAACAATCATATTCAGTTCCTTTCCTTCTGGTTATCTTACAAACTTATCCAACGTACTTTTTGCAAAAATCTCACAACCGTTCTGACCGGAGCAGCTTTTTTTTAAAGGTTCTCCCACGGTTCCCACGCCCATTATCTGTGCTCATGACGGCTATTGCTGGTCGTCACGAAGCTTATGAACTTCATTCTCAATGAATAAAGTTATTATTATTTAAAAAAAAATGAAAATCACCCTGAGAGCAGTTTTTGGCTTCGACGCCGCATCCAATGGTGTACTGCAGAAGTTTTCGTCAGGATCGAATACAAAGGCAGACGAAGAAGACATTGTTGAGAGTCTCGCAGTTCGATTAATTGGTGTGTCTAGAGTGAGGAATGAACGAATTCAAAGAGATACAGTACTGTTCATAATCTTAGTCGCATTTGACTTTTTCGTCATAATTTTTTTCAAACTCAATGAATCGATCTGAACTGATCAGAGACAGTTTTGGAGTACATTACACGTTTATGGTACAAGTTTCGTCATGATTCACAAAGAATGAACATATTTTTGGAATTGAAACGAAAAACATGAATAATTGAAAAAATTTAATTCATGCTTCAAAGTCACATAACTTACTAAAGTCAGTGCTAGATGTTCCAGACCAGTTATGAAATGCTTGAATATGTTGTCTCAACTCTTTTCGTGTCAGTCTTAGCCTGACATCTTTTTGGCCTAGAGCACAGGAGGTTTACAAAGACCAGCACCTTGAAGATCTGCCAAGTTTTTAGAAAACGAGTGATCTGCAATGAATATCGTGGTTCAAATTTGCCACAAATCACTCCACAGCTTTTTACAGTATCGAGGTACATTTTTCAAATATTGAAATGGTGTTGGACAAATCATAGAGTTCACACGACATCGTTGAATCCAGGAACCCAGATTGCGCACCCTGTGTTCGGCGGCGTTTTCCTCTGAAATCTCGTATCCGAAGGCAACATTCATGAGTTTTTGTTTTATAATATTGGTCTCACATAATTTTTAATTCTATTGACTCGCCATAAACATACCCAAAAGTCTTAATAGCAAAATATAACCGTCCAAATATAACTCATAGACCATACCGTTACCCTCTCCATACTTCAGGGTTGGACACAGATGCTTTTCGTCGTATTCAGTTTATTTTTTGAATATTCCAGATGAAAAAACATTATTCCACTGTGTTCACGTGATTCCAGAACTCCAGTCGTTATGTGACACGTTCCGACATGTTCAGATGACTGGAGCACTACAACATGCAAGACAGTACTTCCTGTTTCTGGAGATTCGGGTCTTGCAGTGTGCTCGTGATTATGGATTATTACGAAAATTTATGTGTCACAAATATACGCTCATAAAAATTCTAGAATATTGTCATTGAGTATGACATTTCAGAGAAAAATGCCGCCGAACACAGGGTGCGCAATCTGGGTTCCTGGATTCAACTATGTCGTGTGAACTCTATGATTTGTCTAACACTATTTCAATATTTGAAAAATGTACCTCAATACTGTAAAAAGCTGTGGAGTGATTTGTGGCAAATTTGAACCACGATATTCATTGCAGATCACTCGTTTTCTAAAAACATGGCAGATCTTCAAGGTGCTGGTCTTTGTAAACCTCCTGTGCTCTAGGCCAAAAAGATGTTAGGCTAAGACTGACACGAAAAGAGTTGAGACAACATATTCAAGCATTTCATAACTGGTCTGGAACATCTAGCACTGACTTTAGTAAGTTATGTGACTTTGAAGCATGAACTAAATTTTTTCAATTATTCATGTTTTTCGTTTCAATTCCAAAAATATGTTCATTCTTTGTGAATCATGACGAAACTTGTACCATAAACGTGTAATGTACTCCAAAACTGTCTCTGAGCAGTTCAGATCGATTCACTGAGTTTGAAAAGAATTATGACGAAAAAGTCAAATGCGACTAAGATTATGAACAGTACTGTACACTTACAGCTGAAAATTTCTTGAGCGATCGAGGTTCTAGATGCTATTGGTGATGCTGTAATTCGACAGTGTGGATAGATTTTATACGAAAAAGTGGACTGAATCATGAATCTTTTTTTCATTTATCTTTGTCGACACCTCAAATTCTGGGCTTAGGTAAGGTTCAAAGCACTAGTTAGGTACAAAGATAAGATTTGATGATGAAAGTTAAAACCAGTGCGCCTTTGGCGCACTGGTCCATTTAGGTTCAGTTACGCCCATTTTGGCTTGAAAGTGGTACCCACCATCATATATTTAAACTTGATTACCACAAAAAATTTTGCACCTTGTAAGAAAATGATTCTTGATTCGATGATTCAGTCCAGTTTTTTTCGTATTAAGTGTGTTGAGAGTTGACAGAGAAAAAAGAGAGAAAAACAAAAAACATACCAAAAACACGAAGATTTCCGCTTGTCGATTCTTCCTTTTCATTGTCTGAAAGAAAGTTATCAGATCTGGTTTTATTCCTGACTTCGTTATTGATTGAATCACACTGTTCAGAAACCAAAATAACCTTTTTCCACAATGGTTGCAAACTTTTTGTCTTTTCCGAAGAAGTAGTAAGAAGTCGCAGTTTTCTTATTTTTTTCAGCTAAAAGTTCGTCTTTTTACTGTTGAGAATCCCTATTCCTTACATTTTTTCATATATTCGTGTATGCGACGCATATGGGCTTTGAACGCTGAAAATAATGATTTTTGTTCAGTATGTGTTTGTTTTGTTGTGCTTACTATTAGGATCAGCTTCATCAGCTTTCTTGACAGGGGGTTGCACCTTCGGCACTGAAGTGAACTGCAAAAATGAGAGTTGTCGACTGTGATAGGTTATTCCACTCGCTCGAAATGTGTTCCATACAGAGTGAACTTTTTTCAATCGGGTTAAACTCAAACCCATAAGCACTACTGATGCACACTGCGGCAAACGCAGTTGAAAAGTGTATGTAAAGCAAATCGATATAGAAGATCAAATTTCAGTTACTGTAGTTCAAAAAAATTTT
Organism: Caenorhabditis parvicauda; assembly: GCA_963978915.1. Lineage (NCBI taxonomy): Eukaryota > Metazoa > Nematoda > Chromadorea > Rhabditida > Rhabditidae > Caenorhabditis > Caenorhabditis parvicauda. The sequence goes on along the minus strand of OZ022251.1, from coordinate 1,886,560 downwards.
ATTTTTCTTATTTTTTTCATCCCAGATGCAAAAATAGTAACGGAAAAGTGTTTGAAGTAAGTAAAACAATCGTTGGGAACCGTCCGCAACGTTCATTATGTCGAGTGAAACATTCATTAAAGTACAAACACTTTCGAAAATGGAAGCGGAGGTCGGCAAAGCGGTTGCGGCGCGGTTATATTGTCTTATGCCTGTGCCTAGGTGTGTTATGTGAGAAAAGTTTTCGAGCAAGTACTGCACGATTCCAGTTTTGTCACTTAAAAACTTCGCATGCGGGTTAGTGATAGATTCTTTAATATCAAAATTTCAACATATGAATTCACAAAAGATTTTTTGCCAAGTTTCATCGAAATTAAGCAAAAACTCACAAAGTTCTGATTGGGATGTATGATAAACTTGTTTCCGACCCGTTTCAAACGTTGTCCATTTTCATTCTCGTAGAACAAGGATGTTTCGATTTCCTGGACAACAGTTTTTGCTGAACTAACAAGAAGAAAATGACCTGTTGTTCTTTAATTCTTGCCATTTCAGCTGCATCGCTATCGTTCATCGGTGGTGGCTCCGTTGGCTGCTTTATGGGCATTTCTGACTCGCACGAAATCGACTCCGGAACTCTATTTTAATTATTTTGAGTTTAGGTGAAACTTCAACAATTGTTCCCTACACGCAAGTTCACGATTTGTATAGAAACAAATGATAGAGATAGATTTTCAAAATCACCTAGCTTGAGCCGTCTTTTTCTTCCCATCTTTGGTTTTCTTTGTCTCTTTGTGGTCCTTCTGTCGGTCCCACATAGAATTGAACAGTTCCTGTTGATTTGGTTCTTTTCGACACTGATTGCATTGAACTTACATTCTCAGGATCTTCAATTTTAGAAGTGCAAAGGGCATCACCAACGTCATTGAATGCAATACTCTCGGCTGAACTTTCCTCGAGACAGTCAGCAGCGTACGTTATATCGACAACGGTAACAGGTACAGCGACACTCGGACGATCTCGTTTTATACGAGTTTTTGACGTTTTTTGTTTGATAACCATCTGTAATTGCGGGATTTGTTCATGAAAAATGTGGAAAGGCAGAAACGTGATAGAGAAGTCGGGAAAATAAATTAAAAACCTCGGGAAAAGTTATATTCGAATTTCAAATGTTACTTTCGATATTATGAACACATTTCGAGAGAGATGAACAACTACAACTTTGACAGAGAAACCGTGTTAAAATTTAAAAAATAAATAAATTTTGAATACGCACAAAGAGAATTTCTCATAGGAGCACGTTTGCATTCGAGCGAACAGTTACTGTAAGACCTTACAAGGAGTGTGGAGGGTTTGACAGGTCTCTGGTTTTCAAACATGGTGAAGACAATTGAACTAACTTGACCGAATTTTGGAAATTAAGTGTTGGAAAAGCTCGAATCACGTCTTTCATTGTTAAATTATTCTCTCATCTAAAACGCTCACCCTTCGTTCTCTTTCCTTCAGTCAACGTTTAGAAAAAATAACTAAACAACATAATCTCATAATAATTTATTTCATTCAAAAAACAAAATCCTTGTCAAAATCTGATTCTGAAAGAGGGGAGGAGAAAATAAGGCAGGAGGGACACAATCTTATAGGGGCAAACTGCCATAAAGTTCGGCAAACATCACAGTTGTACAAAATTTCGAGCATCTGGCACAAAATTTTCTTCAAAGGGGAGAATATAGAGTGGGTACATGTGATTATGCTTTGATTGGTTAGGGAAGAGAAAAAAATTTGGAGCAGTTCTGTTGGAATTAGTATAAAATCTAAGAACGGGATAAAGATCCAGAGAAAACTTCAAAACGTCTATAAGACACTATAGTGAGCAACTCAACGCCGAGTCGGTTCGACATCTCTTGTTCAACTCAAAACTCGAATCCAACTCGTCGTCAAACCTCACGTATCCCGCATTTTGTTGTTGAAGAGAGAGAGAGAGGGAAATGGAAAAACATTTCGCTTAATAGTAATGATGATAAATAAAAGATTACAAACAATCTACAAGAGCTTAAATTACAAGAATACTATGGAACACGGTATAGAAACATTGATACAGTGCGCGTTCAGTCAAAGCTCGCTGTGATTGAATGTTGAGTGTGCATTTGATTGAGTGTGGGCACTGAATACTTATTTTCGCGTCACAAACACTATAAATCTGCACACAGCTCACTTTGACTTCGCGAGGGGAATGTTATCGAACCGAAACTATGAACTAGAATATAACAAAATGACGCATTCAATTTATAATAAAGCTTGTTTAGCGAGTTATACTCGTAGCATACGTCACTTTGCTAACACTACTGAATTCTGAAACAAACTTTGAATTCAAAATTAAAACTTCAATCACTGAGATGGCTGGAAGCGGGAACACAAATAATGTCGTTGAGCCGGAGAAGAAGCAAGTGACTAGAAGTCTGGTTCAACCTTTTGAACTTTCATCGGTGGAGCCGAAACTTCTTCATATTTACTGAGCCTTAGGCGAAGTTGGTCATTCTCTCGCTTCAAGTGTTCGATTGTGTCTGAAATAGAGCTTATTTGAGGATTTTCGAGAAAAAGTCGCATTTTCTTGACCAACTCGAAAAGAATTAAATTCTTTTTCCGTATAGAAAATATCTACTTTTAATTCAATTTCAATCGAAAAAGTAAGTTCTCTGTTCACTTCAACTTATATGGATCACAACATTTCGAGCCAGATCTTTTTTGTCATCGAAAAATGGGCAAAATACTACTTTCAAGACTTTAAGTGATAATAAACAATCATATTATTAATTGACAAATCCTCCGCCCACTTTGCCCCGCCCCCTTTTTCGTGAGGCAACTTTTGGGTGAAGCTTTTTGGCTTTGTTGTGGGGGAGGGTTGTGCAAAAGTGGCCGGTAGTTGACGGGATTCGAACGCGCATTGAGCGAGTAGAAATCCAACGCTTTAACCACTCGGTCACCGCTGCAAATTTTTTTGCGAGCGCTGCACACGTGACCACTGGGGGCCCACAAGTTGTTGCATTGGTTCTAGCCCGACTTGCATTAGTTTTCGCCGTACTTGAATTGTACTAGGAGTGTGAAAGCGAACAGGAAATGAAAACTACTTATTTTTTCAATAAAAAGGTCTGAATATGTGTTTTTGTAATGAAAAACGGCTCTGAGCGTAGCGAGGACTACCTGCTTGTTATTCTGTAAGAAATATCAAAAATCCTACTTTTGAGGGACATGTTTTCGTCCGTAATTTGCCCTGTGCGAACTTCCAGAGCATCCATGTACTGTTTCCTCTTTCTTCGCGATTCTTGAGCAGAGAGCTGAAAAGTCGTGATATTCATGTCAATTTTCATATTTGTAAAGTACTGCTTACACGATTCACAAGACATATTACTTCCAAACAACGAATTCAGGATAGGGAGCAGAATGAAAGACAGTGTAAAAGCAAAAATTCACCTTATTCTTAATTTTCCTTCTGACCACTTTCAGTGCCTCTTCTTGGTTCTTTGTCAGCGGTAACTTTGTCGGGATTTCATATCCTTCCTGTAAAACAGAATAAAATGCAGATTACACACCGAGCTAAAGATGGTCGTCATCGATTAGACGCATTGGACGCAAATTACATTGAAAGAAAATTCGCTTTAGGGCGCGTTCGCACATCAATATTTTTTCAATTTTTTGTCCTATTTTTCTCATCTTAACAAGCGAATTTGTTTTGAAAAACTGCAAATCGTGTAACGTTCCTTCGTAACTAGCTTTTTATCATGAACTTTGAAAAAATCGTCAGAAAAAAATTTTTCTCAACTACAGCAACTGTAATCTGATCTACGTCGATGCAGGATTTACGAAGGGGCGGGGTTTGTGCTCGCTTCTTATTGGTCGCCTCCCCTCGCTGCTTGATCCGACACTTTTCTACTGCACTTAGCGTGGTGTGGATTATTCTTCGAGGAATAAGTTGTACGTGAACAAAACAGATCGCCAATTCATTACTGGGTGATAATATCACGCTGAATCGTATCTAACCGAGTTTTACAAAATCGTATCAACTTGAAGTGGTAAACTTCACGATGAGCATTAATGTGTTCAAAAATTACCTGTTGCAGTGTTCGCTTCTCTTCAGCCGACAATGTGACGTTCCCTTGACTTCTCGGATCCTGAACAGTTTCAATGGGAACCTTTTACTCGGTATGAAATTGTCTGAATCGAAAAACTTACTTGATCTGTGATCAATCGTTGCTTGACCGCCATCTCGTGCATTTTACTTCTTGATTTGAGTTGCTGCTGAGCTACCGAGTAATTTAATTCCGCTGAAAGTGATCAATAAATGTCATTTCAATCAGCTGGAAAACTTCTTCTTCATTACTACAGCGAAATACGGTCTCAACCTGTTTGATCTCATGCACCTGAACGGTGTATCAAGATCAAAAAAAATCGTGTGGGGGTGGAGTATCAAAAAGGCGCGAATCAGTCGACCCCAATCAATAGATTCAATTTCCCGCTCCGCCCGACCGCTTTGCAGCCGTCTATTGGCATTTTACCCATTTCTTCCATCTATTCTACTCAATTTCAGTCCTTTTTCATCGAGAAACTTATTTTAAAAGTTATTGTAAGATATTTCGACAAGACTAACCAGTATACATTTTCGATATCAATACTGGTTAGTCTCCTCGACAAATCTTACAATAACTTTCAAAACAATTTTCTTGTTCATTAAGGACTAAAATTGAGCAGAATTCATGGAATGAATGGGTAAAAATACCAATAGACGGCTGCGAAGCGGTCATAACGGCGCGAAAATTCAAAATCTATTGATTGGGGTCGACTGATTCGCGCCTTTTTTGAAACTCCACCTCCACTCAATTTTCTTGATATTGGTACACCGTGGCCAACTTTTGAAATGGTCAAAAGTGTTACACCGCGACCTGCTCAGGAATAGTAAAAACTCCCTTCGAAAGATAATTTCAACCCGGAGGTCAGAAGCCGATTCACAAGTCCTTTCGCGCGCCACTACACGGAATACTAGTTTCATATCAAAACTCATTGTCAAAATCACTCACCAGACACCGCATCCACTCCTCCATCATAGACTATGTTTGCAAATGTCTGTGCCACCAGATTCGTGTCAAAGGGCGAGCTTCTATCTGACTGCGATGGAGACAGCGAGCACTCTGGAAAAATGTTATATTGGATGAAATTAGAACTCATTCAAGTGGAAAGTCCGAAGATGGGATAGATTCTCTTTTTGCAAAATGCGCATTTGGATTTTTCACGACTTATCAAATTCATTTATAAAGCTGCGGATATTATGAGTCAGAAAATCATCTCTTTGAACATTTCATCTATACTGCTACAACTTTAAAATTAAAACTCTCAGGGAAAACGTCCGGTGTCTGTATGGATCCAAAGAGAGTTCGAAAAATTACCAATTCGGACATCGTTTAAAGCCATAAAGACGCCGTTTTTTAACCATGCCGGCACTGTTTGCACCCACACATAGACCATTTTCAAAAACGGTATTCGTATGGATTCATACAGGCTCCGATTTCTCGTTTTTTGCAAACGGTGTCTGTACGGATTCATAAAAATACCGCCTAAACCAATATGGATTCCAGAAAATATACAGACACCGAACAGCTTTCCTGAGACTACGAAAACAGAGATTGATTCTTTTCAACTTTTGAAATCTCAAAAATTACCATTGTAGAATGGTGGCGACTCCTTGGGCATGATGCCAAACTCTCCACCACCGTTGTGTTGCGGAAACATTGGGTGGTGTGGTGCGTGCTTGATGGGTGCACGATGTGGTTGGTTTCCTCCCTGAAGTAAATAATCAATTTTATGTCAAAGTGTGGGAGAATGTGCTATGAAACTGGCCAATGACGTAATTTGTGAGATCTTTCTGCATTTTTTCACTCATTTTTGTAATGATCACTTCCACACTGCGTTATTCAGTGATGAAGATGCGTTCAGCAAGCCAAATTTATGACTGATCCATGAAAAATGACAAAAATTTTTAAAGAGAAGGACTGTCAGATTATATTGTCACTGACTTTTCGTGACGATTCAAATAAAACACGTTTCAATTACACTGAAGGAATCACTGAGAAAGAAAGAACAGATTTAAGTTCGGAGAATGAATACAAAACCTCCAAGTTGCACAATTTTGTTGTCAATGATCGTTCTCTGTATTTTTTTTTTGGTAAAATCATCGAAAAACCACTTTTTAATAAATTTTCTAGAACAACTTTTCAAGGCTACAACTACACTTTCCAGATCAATTTGAGCTCAACTTTCACCCATCGCTATGAAGTGAGGAACATTGCACGTCATTAACTACTCAATTTCTTAGTTAACCTGTGTTTTCCAGACTCAGACTTTTACAAAGGTTGTTCTGCCAACCTTTTCTAAGCCTATAATGAACAGTAAACTATTTTGGGCCGCAGATTGGAGATAAAGAGTTAAAGTTTACGTCATTTCTGGGCACAGAAAAGTCATGACGTGGTGGGAATGAGCGAGTTCAAACATGTGTATGCGTGTGTTAGTTGTCTGGGAGGTCATGCCACGTGGCACATAAAATACACGCAGGCGGGCATAGAAAATGGGGAAAAGAAGTGAGTGGCGCAGCGCGCGCGTGAGAATGTATCGAGATGGCTCACGCATCTATAAAAAACACGAACAAGTCGAGGTCAAGTTTGCTGTGATAAACGGTGGTAAGCCACTTGGGATCGATTCATGATCAAATGTGAGTGTGGTTGAAAACGTGGTAAAAGTGTGGCTATGCCAAGTTTAACTCCATCCCTAGTGGTTTAATCAACCTAGAGCTTTCAACGATACCTGCAGTACCGTCCATAAAGATACGAACGCTAACTTTTTTTTGGCATACATCGACCTGGGAGTTCCGGATGGTCTGTAATTTTTAGAGATGTCAAAGAAAACATTTTTATGACCTGTTAAAGAATATGAAGATTATAGAAAATATTTTAATCTCACCTGAAAGTTCTAAATAACAATCTAAAGGACGCCAAGCTTGAACTAACTCAAAGAAATACTATAGCACACATATATCGCTAGAAGCATGGCCGTTTTCAAACGCACTCTAATCTCAATTTCGCAGAATGAGTACGGTAGGGTCGGGACTCTCACAACGAACAGTTAGATCTTTGTGGATTTAAATTATTATTCTTAATTTCAGTCCATTGAAATCAAAGGCTCATTACGTAAATCGTTCTTGTATTTCAAGGCGAAACTGCTACGGTACTAAGTACCCGATTTACGGAGGTCGGACTTTTTTACTGGTAGAGGAAGCTATGTGCCACTGTCAACACTATTATTGTTCGCACAGAGCGAAGGGAAATAAGAGAGGTTGGCGTCGGCAAGTGCGTTCGCAGTGCAAACCCACTTCGCGCGCATTACTTGACGACGCAAACCTTTTATTTATCATCTTTTTTCCATTTCTCTTCAAAATACTCTTCGCTCTGATAATTATGTTTCATTGCTTATGTATAATCATTGTATTATCATTTTCTCATTATTTCCTCTGAATAAAGGTTTAATTACCCTAGTTTGAGGTGTAACAAGCAAGGGAAAGACCAAGACATTTATCTATCACGGACACCATCGTTTTATGGTGCATCGACCGGGAATCGAACCCGGGCCGCCCGCGTGGCAGGCGAGCATTCTACCACTGAACCACCGATGCAACAGTTCATCTACAGATGGCTCAAGGATATCAACAACGAAGAAAAATATCGGGCGACGAACGACAACAGAAAGAGTCGACCCGCAAAATACTGGGAGAACGTAAGAAGGTTGTGCGACGCCAGAGAAGAAGACACGAGACAGCAATTGTCGAGACTGGACAATGCACTGTTGAGTGTTCGCCACCACCTAACAGACGAAGAAGAAAGACGAGAAACTGATGACGTCAATGCTAGAATCGACACGGCTGTGACAAAGATGTCAATGCTGACGGAACTTCGCGAGGCAGCAGAAGAGTACTGCATCAGCAACCAAATCGAACAAATCGTGACCGTAGTCGAAGAAACTAGGGACGTAAGGCACGACCACACCGAGACAAGAACGATGCACGAACATCGCAGACCTCGATACATCCGAGAACCGGAAGTCGATCTACCAAAGTTCAACGGATGTGAAGACAACGACTTTGAACACTTCTGGAAACTGTTTAAGGAAGTGGTCGATGCAGACCCAACAACCACGGACGATGTGAAAATCGCCGTACTCCAGTCGAGACTCGTCGGAGAGGCCAGGAAGAGATTCGCGAACTTGGGATGCGACGGATCCCAATATGAGTACCTCAAAAGTCAACTAGCAGCCAACTACGGGAACAAAGAGGGCAACAAGATCCGACGGCTCGAGAAGAACCTACGAGGACTACGAAGAAAAGCCGATCACTATCGTGCGGAGATCACGCTTCTGCAGCAGACACGGAACCTGATCTACCTGTTGGAACAAGAAGGGGTCGACACGAACAAGAAAGAGTACAAACGAGAAGTACTGAGTAAATTCCAGCCAACCACAATTCGAAGAACGGCTCGGGAGGAAGCTCAACGACGACACGCACCATGGTCAATGGAAGAAATGCTTCAATTCATCGCACGGACTATCGAAGAGATCGAGTACGAAGAAGAGATCTTGAACGAATGTCTAGGAACCGCAGAAAAAGAACAACCCTACCGATCACAACGAGAGAACAACCGTCAAGAATGTCGGATCACCACTTCAGATCGCATGGAAACAACAGCAAATGGCAGAAAAGGGTGCACCTTCTGCCAAAGTACAACACACCAACCAGAAGATTGTCCGATCATCACAGACTCCGAGGATAGGAAGGAGAAGCTGAAGAACGACCATCTTTGCTTCATCTGTCTCGATCCGTCTCATGGATCACGGCAATGCATAGACGCAAATCCATGTAAACATTGTCACACTCGGAGAAGTCACCACTCAAGTATTTGTCGCAGGAGAAATACAAGCTCCGAAGAAGCGACACCCATATTCAACTTCGTGCATGTCAAACCGGCACCAGACGAGGATAGCTCCGAAGAAAGCACCGACAGGCGTCCATACGGTCAAGAAACTAACAGCAACGAGGAAAATCGCCCGAAACTTCTTGAACCAAAGTACCGCTCGGTTATCTGTCAGAAGAAAAAGGAAGGAAGCAGTCGACGATCAAACACAAGTACACCAAACAAAATCGTCCAAACGGAGACAAGCCCACATGTCGGTTTCCAAAAAACCGTCCATGTGAGAAAGAAAGAGTCGAGATCCAGATCAAGGGACAGCCAGTCCAGACAAAAGTCTCCATCTCGAGTTCCAGACTCTCGAAACTACAGTTCTACACACGTCACACCGATCGAGGCACTGGAGAGACTCTTCAGTCAACCCGATCCATACGTCGAAGAACCGCCTGAAGACCTCGGGCAAGGAACCACAACACATCGTCAGCCCGTTTAGAAGGAAGAAAAGTCTACCGTATCACAACCCACCCCCCCCCCCCCCCCCCAACAAAAAAAATACTTACGTATGTTTTCACCCCCCCTCCCACATGGTATTAATTTTTTGTTATTCATGTTAACGTCCATGATTATTTAAACTTTGCAAAAAAAAAAACGAAAAACGTCAAAAAAAAAAGAAGAAAATATATATAAAAGAGCGAAAACGCCAAAAAAAAACCTAATAGATTCATCTCCAAAAATGAAGGAAAAGCCCAAACAGTCTACACAATTCAGTAGACCTACAACAACATTGTCCATCGCAGGAGCCAGCCTGAGGGGCCCAGGGTTGTCAGAGACAAGATGAAGAAGCGACCAGTGACTAGAGAAGAAATGATCGACGAAAGGTAGTTGTCTACAGTAAACCTCGATGTCAACTCCATCCACCACCAAGACCAAGGCTATGGTGTACTAGAAAGAGCGAAACCCAACGAAGGAACTGAGAAAGTTGGTAATTCTAGCACGTGCAAGTTCATAAGGTACCCTCAAGGATCAAGAGGAGGTGACAAGCACAAAGCCAAGGGAGTCAGAAGATGAAAGTCAGTTCAAGAAGAATGGGAGTTGGTCAAGTCTCTAAGGTATCTGAGACGCTCCATGAAGAACGACACTTTCAACAACCGAGCGACAGCGAGATGGCAACGACGTTTCCAACAGTCTACAGACCATTGGGTCATTTCTACAACACGCTACACTCATCAGTGTCAGACGCCACCAATCTCACGACAACATGTCGTGATCCCCATTTGTGAAGGCCCCAGTGTTCGCACAGAGCGAAGGGAAATAAAAGAGGCTGGCGTCGGCAAGTGCGTGCGTAGTGCAAACACACTTCGCGCTCATTACTTGACGACGCAAACCTTTTATTTATCATCTTTTTTCCATTTCTCTTCAAAATACTCTTCGCTCTGATAATTATGTTTCATTGCTTATGTATAATCATTGTATTATCATTTTCTCATTATTTCCTCTGAATAAAGGTTTAATTACCCTAGTTTGAGGTGTAACAAGCAAGGGAAAGACCAAGACATTTATCTATCACGGACACCATCGTTTTAATTATAGTGAAGGTTTCTTTTTCCAAAGGTCCTTCTCCATAATTCATACGAAAAAGTAGACTGAATCATGAATCTTTTTTCATTTATCTTTGTCGACACCTCAAATTTTAGGCTTAGGCAAAGCTAAGATTTGATCAAAGTCTTAACTTGATTACCACAAAAATGTTTGCATAAGGAAATGATTCTTGATTCGATGATTCAGTCTAATTTTTTGTGTTAAGTTCCAGTTCATTCTCTCTATCCAGCAAAACAAATCTGGGGTCGACTTATAGTCAGCTAGTATTCGTGTGCAACTTTTATAACGATGAAGTTCAGCATTTAGTTCCATTCGCAGACTATCTGATCACGAACTGAGCCAAACAGAGCCGAAGTTATTGAGAATGAGCCAAACCTTCTTGTTTCTTATAGTTAGAAGCAGAAACTCATTAGAAGGCTCGTAGACCATAAGCTATTCATAGCCTGTCTTACTAAGCGATTTCGGTTCAAATGAACCTTCAGGGCGAAACTAATACTGATTTTAAACTCTTGTCATACTGTATTGCACCAATTACAAATGAATGAAACCCTTTTTCACAAAACTCAAACTACTCTTGCACATCACATTCAGTCCAAAAAGAGGGAAACGACGAAAAAAAAAACTAGTCACGCAAGCCATGATGCGTATAATGCAAACCAAGGCTACGATCGATGGCCGAGATATGCCAACGTGGCATTGGTGGGTATGGTGTGATGAAGGGAAGGAATGCCGCTGATTGTGAATAACACATCGTTTTAACGCTTCACAGCTGGATGAGGATTTTTATGGGGTAGAATTTCATAAAATTTGTAACTTTTCATCATGCAATCAGTGCGAATTCAAAACGTTATGCCACGTGTACTGCCCAGTTTGATGTTTCGCATTGCAAATTTTGTAGATTCCTGCTCAAGCCTCCTTCCGGACGGCGTCGAGGCTGTTTTTTATCAGACGCTCATGAGTTAGCACGAGTCACATATATATCGCTAGAAACATGGCCGTTTTCAAACGCGCTCTAATCTCAATTTTGCAGAATGAGTACAGTAGGGGTCGGGACTCTCACAAAGAACAGTTAGATCTTTGTGGATTTAAATTATTATTCTTACTTTCAGTCCATTGAAATTAAAGGCGCATTACTCAAATCGTTCTTGTATTTCGAGGCAAAACTGCTACGGTACTAAGTACCCGATTTACGGAGGCCAGATTTTTTACAGGTGGAGGGAGCTATGTGGAGTCATGGAGTTAACGGAATGAACATTGAAGAACTTTCAATTCACTACACCTGTCTAGATTCTGGAATACTTCAAATCTATAATTGTGAAATGAACTATGGAAAACTAAATTGAAAGGTTCGATAATAATCACGAAAGTCCGGTTTTCGCCATTTTACTTGAAATAGCCATGAGTTTTGCTTGTTTGGCGTCGAAATACTTAGTTTGCCATTGTAGTTTCGACATTCATGAGTTGAGAAAGGACTTTGGTGTAAAATTGTAATACAAGTGTGGTTTATGAAAGAAGAACACTACGACTCCTGCTCTCGAAACTATTTGTTTGTGATATTTTTATGATAGCTATCAACTATTGTGGTAGTTGACAGATCGTCTTGTTGTGACCAGTAGAATTGCACAAGATATATTTATTTTCCAACGTTTCGGCAATCACGCCATCATCAGGGGGCTATTCAAAATTTTGACCGACCCCTTAATTTTGCCTTTTGACCGACTACCTCACCTGTTAGCCGTTGAACGGTCCCCTTATACTAACATTTCTCATTTCTTGTTCCTCACAATACTAAATATTCTGTTCTGTCATTCCAACCCCTAATGCTAACTATCTCATGTGAATAATTATAGGTATATATCCCTGATGATGGCGTGATTGCCGAAACGTTGGAAAATAAATATATCTTGTGCAATTCTACTGGTCACAACAAGACGATCTGTCAACTACCACAATAATCAACACGATGCACAATAACATTCTTCATCACTTACACTTCATTCAATCAGCTATCAACTATGTAAATCAACACTTCTCACGTGAAACTTTGTATTTTTGTGATATTTTCACGTTCACTCTGATTACCTGCATCATAGGTTGCATGTGGTGTGGGTGATGGTGTTGCTGGTGCGGGTGTAAATGCTGCTGCTGGCTGAATTGGCTGACTGGCGGCAGTGGTGAGAGCTGTTGCTGATGGTGAGAGCCCAGGAGACTATCGAAACTGAAATGAATTGGTGAAAGTCACGTGGGCTAATTTGGCTGCTTCGAGAATGTTCTGCGGGAATTGTATCATTCATTTCTCACCGAGCAAAAAACATACACAATCTCTATCCATACCGGGAGAACATCGTTTGTGAAACTCCAAAATTTTTGGTGGACGGGCATCGGACCGTAAATGGGCGACAGTCGTCTCGGATATCTGTCGCCCAATTACAGTCTAATGCCGGTCCATTCACAGTCCATCTGTCGCTTAGTTTGATGGAACGGGTTCATCTGTCACCCATTTACGGTCCGATGCCGGTCCACCAAGTTTTGGAGAAAGGAGTTTTTAAATCAGGAAAACTTTGAAAAATATAATATTCAACTATAAAAATTCCTCCATTCCCATACACATCTCTATTCTTATAGAGTCCGTACGTAGTAATAAGAGACGCAGCGATAGAAGCGAGATAGTGAGTTGAAAGTGGAGAGCACAAAGCGACAGAGTGAGCGAGTGCACTTTTTCGTGTATTATAGACGGTCGACGTCATGACGGAAGTCAGCCTCCCTCATTTACGCTGTTTTCAACTCTCTCAATATTTTCACGTTACGTCGATTATTCCATCTTGAAACTGAGTTGTCGTGTTTTTGCATCATATCGTGTAAACTCATATGCATATGTGATTCGTGTTTTTGGAACATGTTATCGGGTTATAAAATAGATAATGTGGCATTCAAAGTGTCACAATTGTTTCGAAATTTTCAATTTTTCTTCTGAATCTCTTTTCACGCTCACTTTCTGTCCTCTCTTACTCTCACTTCACTCTCTGCCATTTCAACACCGCCAAGAGCACTATAACTTACTTCAACGATCCCATCGGGCTGTAGTGGTTCCCGTGGAAAGGTGGCATGCAATAGGATACATCGAGCCCTAGAGCCGAATCGTCTTTCATATCTGATGGTGATGAGAGCGATGAAGAAGGGCTGACTGACGTGGAGCCGTGGTAGTCTGAAACTTCATGTTTTGTCGTGGTTATAATACTAGGGCCTAATGAACGCTAAGTTAGTGACGAAATGATCGGTCTACTGGCAGTTTTATTGAACTAGACTTAAATTATTTCGTAGATCAGATGGGTTACTGTAAAAACTAGCATATTTCGAATCCCTTTCTATATAGACTGTTGAAAAACAAGCTTTTTCAAATCATCCAAATCCACTGTTTCGAAATAGAAGTCGGACAAAGTTCAGCAACAGATCCGGAATTAATGATCTACCAAAAACTGAATGGCTGATAATAGCTCATTATCAGCTCATAACTCTGGCTCCGTTTGCTGATAGCTCCTGTTCAGTTACGTAGAGAACGGCAATTAATGTCATCTACCGAGCTTTCGGCTCCGCCTCTTTCGTGCTATGAGTTTCGAAGTTTGCACGTTGGCCGTGATGCAACTGATGCATGGTTATCAAGAAATCAGTCACGTGGTCATTAAATTCCGAGAACAGCATTTGATAAAGAATCGAACATAATAAGTTGAAACTGCGCGTGGGGAGGAGTTGTGTATGCAATAACTTTTGTAAAACTGAACCGAGGTGTTTTATTGACACACATATCTAGAAAAACCGATTTCAAACGCACGCCAGTCGCGTTTTTGTAAAATGAGTACGGTAGAGTCGGGACTCTCGCAACGAACCGTTAGATCTTTGTGGATTTAAATTATTTTTTTTATTTTCAGTCCATTCTGAAATAAAAGGTTCATTACGTAAATCCTTCTTGTACGGAGGTCCGACTTTTTTACAGGGATAGGAAACTATGTGTGACAGTAAACCATTTAAAAAATGAGAAATTGAAATTGCGCGTGAGGAAGTTTTTGTGTGTAACTACTCCACGGCAAATGGCACAAATTGAGATGCTATAAATGGAGAAAGATTACAGCGTGATGCTGATCCATGGTCACAATAGTGGAAAGAAGTTTGTAAAAACTTTTTCTTGCAGTTAACATGATTTTTGTTGCAGCCGCAAATATTTCCATTCACAGTTAGCATAGAAGTATCTCCAATCTCCTCCGAGTAGAATCACTCACAACGCGGCTAGACAACGCGCACCGCCCGGCTTAAAAATGTTGCGAACGTCAAACTTTTTTGGTATCAAAATCGCATTACGCCCAGCCCACTGTACTTCTGCATCTTGACAGTACACAAAGAAAATTCGCCATGACTGATAAGAGACTGCACAAGCGTCAACGACAACACCGAGTTGCGATATGCAACAAACAAGTGAATTGGTTATCGAATGAGTCGGGGAGGAGTTGATCTACACGTACAGTACAAAGGTGATTTCTAAATTAGAGTCAAAACGAGACCTTGTAGTCGATAACAGTGCTTTTTTTCTCGATAAAAGGGCAATGGTGGTAAAAATGGCATGTTTTTGGTTTTTTACGAGCTTGAGAGTGGTCTTCGAACTGCATCGATTCTTGACTATGCGGGATGAGAAAGTGATATTCATTGGGAAATGTTGAAGAAGTTCGAAATCGTTTTTTTTAAATAGGAAATTACTTTAATTCGTTTCTAGAAGAAGGTCAGATTGAAGTGGAAAAAATTGACTTTTGTGAAAATATTGAAACACTTAATTTTTCCGACACTCTGTTTCGATTTGGATTTTATCGAATGAAAGGTATTTTTGCTTTACGAAAATGATATTAAACAATTTTTAAACCTTTTTTTCAAAAATACGGTTTAGACTGCTTCATAGATTTTTGTTTTTTTTAATACGAAAAACATTCAGCGTGCTACAAGAAGTAAAAAGTGGCTTCTATGTGAAAATCGGAAATTCCTATTTCAAGTAACTATACAGAAAACTTTCGCTGTAAGTGCGGTTTTCACTCACATTCACAAAGTGAAATTTACCTGGGCGATACATGTTCATTTTCTTGCTGTGTGTTCGTGGAGAAACTGCAACCACACAATATGACAAAAGCTCAGTGAATGTGATTTCGGGACAAATGGAAAGTTAGTGATAACATGATGGGTATACGATCGCTTTTGAAAATGCGATAAAGACTGTTTGCTAATGGTTAGTGATGAAGTCTGAAGGAGTTTCCAAGTAGCGGGGGATTGACATGTTGTGATAGTGTGGTGGTCTGAGCACCCGTCTGCCAAATTGGAAGTAGAGTTCGGTTTTAGGCTCAAGGGACGTAATTCTCATCGAAGGGATGACTTTCAATTGTGCAGCCAGATAGTTGGTGTAACTCATCGTATTCCGCCCCGTTTGAATTTAACTAACATTCGAAAAAATTATTCTTGTGAATGACAGATCGTCTCAGTGACCGCGGGTTTAGCACAAAAGATATCTTAGAGGGAGTTTACATTAAGGCACTGGGTCCTAAACATAACACGAAAGAAGAGCTGACCGATATGGTTGCATCCATTGTTCCCTTGGACTGATGCTCAGACCACACCGGCTGTGGGTTCTGGTCTCAAAAAACTTTGACCAACTCGCCTTGCACTACTTTTTGACCGACTACATTACCTGTTTGCCGTTAAACGGTCCCTTCCATCAATATGTTTTATTTTCATTTCTTACCACACCATTCTGTTTTCCTACTAACCTTATATTGCTAACCAATCTCATGTGAACATTCCGAGGTAACTAACTGTCCCTGATGATGGCTTGACGCCGAAACGTTGGATAAACTCAAAAAATCTTTTGTACTAAACCCGTCATTCACACGAATCTAACAAACGATTCACAATAACACCCTCCGCAACCTACAACTCATTTAAAAATTATTATTACTATTAAATTTGAAATAACCTTTCATAACAACTACAATCATCAACATATATGATGAAACAGTATTCTTTCAGTGAATTATACATTCAAATATTTCCGAGAGAAAAGTGATAAGGCAAGAACTGTCAGAAAGATAGAAAAACTGACCAGTCAGTCAAGATACTTTAGATTGTTCTTTAAAAAAAAAGAAATTTTCTTATTGAATACCAAAGAAGACGATAGATAAAGTTTTACAAGAACTTGTGTCGGAATCAGAATGACAAAAATACAATAAGATGATTCCTATGTATCAAACAACGGGTCCTCACTGTCCTACCTATCATTTCGTTGCCGTGGCTCGTGCGATAAGAAACATGTACAAATTTTTCCGTTAGGAGTTTGCTCGAATAATCAAACTACGTGAGAAAATAACCTGAAGTGTCGTCCGGATCGCCTTTAGATCGCCGCAAATCATGAAAACCTTCATCGAAAAGATCTTGAACTGACCGTCCGTCCTGAATAATATTTTGTTTTCCTATTCTTCACAGAATCATACCGGGTTAATAGCAGTTGCTGATATAAGAATATCGTCTTCGATCATATCCTTCGACCATTCTTCGTCCATGTTAGTTGGATCTTCGAGCGATCTTGTTAGTGGAAGACCCTGAACGAGAAATATCATATTCTATTCCTAAGCCGAGTTCAAAAGATGAAGCGTCACACAATTACTGATATGAAACAGGAAAACGCGTTCGACTAACCGTTTTCAAGCTGAATGCAAGCCAAATTGTGAATCGAAGAAAAAAGGAAATACGAAAAAGTTGGATACTGTAGGTTTCAGGACGCCCAAAATTTTCAAAAAGTTTTGATCTACACTATTTTCTTTTTTCTTTTTACAATATTCCGACTTTTCATGTTTTTCTTTGAGGTAATGAGAATAAAATGTATTGATGTAGGCAATGTTTGAAGAAAAATGTTGTCAGCAATCTATGTTGTCGTTCTACATTGAAAATATTCTAATGCACGTTCCAAAATAACAAAGGAATATTTTAGATGATCGAGATGGACGGCCGAAATCGGGCAAAGAATAGTGCAGCTGTGCTCACTTTTGAATGTACAAATAGTTGGTTAGTTTTGGAGTTCTGTGCATACGAAAATCGTGATTTTCCCGCCCTGAAAGTGGTCATTATCTCGACTCAATTGAGCTTTACGAAAGTTAACTTAGTAATCGTAAGAAGTTTTTGATTAATATTCGAGTACTAAAAATTCTGAAATGATGCAACCAAGAATAGGAATCATTTCCGAACTACAACGAACTGCATTGAATCGACTATTCTTTTCATTACTTCTGAATTCAATAATAGAATTCCTTTTCAATGCGAAAGTTCGAGAATTCAGAAAAATTTGTGACAAGTTCGTTCGTAATAGCAACTTGGGACAGGGAAATTATCAATAAGAGTGAGTAATAGTCATTTGTACTATTGATAAAGCATGTTCAAAGGAAGCTCAGTTTATTAGATTTAGCCTATCGATTTAGAATCGTTTTTTCTTCTAGGTAGATTCAAACGTTTTCTCAAGAAGTAGAACTTTTGCACTTAAAAAGAGAAGAGAAAAATCTCAAGTTTATAGTGGTATAAGGAAATGCGACAGTTTGTAAACAAAATTGGCAATCCGATACTCTCGTTTTTTTTGTTTAGTTATTGTTTGGGAGTGAAGTACTACTGACCAGCTGCTAGTGACGAGAACAAACTCCGCACGTGGGGACAGTTTTTGCATATGGTTGTGAAAGGTTTTGCCTTTCCGGAGTAGGGGTAGTTCACAGCTGGTGTACTAATGGTGTGGAATCATCAAAAAGTTGTTTTGATCAGATCCATCCACATACCATTGTACATTCAGTTTGGAAGTGTTCGTTTTTTGAAATGAAGAAGGAGACGCGCGAGAATAGAGGTTATGTTAGACGTGAAAAAGTCACGCAGTTTTTGGGAAGAATGAAATAAGCAACTTTGTACACCAGTAAATGTTCAATTCCTCAATTCATCTGCTATTTCAAAGACTTTTAAAACTTACTTTTGAGAAAAGTTAATCTCCCAACCTTTCCTAAGCCTTCAGTAAAAAGTATAGTACTATAAAGTAAGATTCTAAACTGTACAGAGTTACTCCCGTCTCTTTAGCACCCCCGTTCAAATTCTTTTTTAAGATGTCCTAAGTAACTTGTTTCATAAATTCATTGAACTCGGTGTTAATTAAAATTGTTAGGTAACAAAAGGTTGACTTGTCACGTATTATTAAAGCTGTGCGAGGTCACTCGAAAGCGGAAATAATTGCAAAATCGTGTAGCAGCTCTTTTTTGTACATTAAATTTTTATTTTTCCATTTCTTTTCGTCTCTTTCTAGTGTCATCACTCTATCGTAAAGTTTATCAGTGCAAACAATTTTGTGACTTTATCGTCCATATAGGTATTTTAAGCTGTTTCAAGTAAGGTATGATGAGCTGTGGAGATTACTCAAGATTGATTTTCGAATGGAAAAAATCAATAAAAAACCACCGCATGTAGATAAAGGTATATTATGTGGAAAATTGAAAAAAATAAGTAAAGTTTATATATGAAGGATGAAATGAATAATAAAGTTTATATAGGATGAAATGAATAATGAAGATGAAGTGAGGAGAAAAACTGTCAAGAGTGTGAACACTATCGTTTACTCAACAAAAGAAAACAAGCACATGAAAGTTTCGGAATCACTTTCAACAGAAAGCTATCAAACATGAATGCGTAAGACTCGTAAAAATAATATTGACATCAAGTATACTATTATCTAAATCCGGAAAGGGAAAAATTCATAGGAAACATCTAGAACAAAGATAATAGTTGCTGGTCTTTGCAGTCGCGTTATAACAAAACAGGTGAAAAACATAATTTGTTTAGTATGTTGTTGGTCTTAGAAAGATTAGGGTTTTATGCTATTTAAGCATTTTTCTCACTTTTCAGTGTCTCAAATGAGTTTGAACCTTTTAACGCTTGCAAATTTATAGTTACGACTCAAATTTGTCATGTTAATCTTTGTTTCAGATTGAAAATGGAATTGCATTTATTGGATTTCAGTTTAAAAAAAAGCAGGCATAAATTGAGGTTAACAAGAGTGAGTCTTAATAAAAATTCAAAATGAATTTCAGAGAGTTTGAAAAGCCCTGTGTAAGTAATATACTATTCGGAGGTCATGGCAACTCGAGATGTAGAAAAACAAAAAATGATCTAGACCAATATGGGAGCTCTTAAGAAAGACTTGTGTTCGAGTAGAAGGATGATTTTCGAATGAATCTACAGAGAGTGTATGGAAATTATGAAGTATGAGTTGAACTTATTTCACATATATGGTTAGAAACATGGCCGTTTTCAAACGCTCTCTAATCTCAATTTTGCAGAATGAGTACGGTAGGCTTACCCTAGGGTCGGGACTCTCACAACGAACAGTTAGATCTTTGTGGATTTAAATTATTATTCTTACTTTCAGTCCATTGAAATTAAAGGCGCATTACTTAAATCGTTCTTGTGTTTCGAGGCGAAGCTGCTACGGTACTAAGTACCCGATTTACGGAGGCCAGACTTTTTACAGGTAGAGGAGGCTATGTGTATTTCATTTCTGAATCAGGAAATAGCATTAAATATTTAAAAAAAACAACTTTGTTATAAAAATTGGTTTGGGAAATGATTGGGTTACTCACAATAAACCTCATCGATAGAAAAGTGAATTATACTTATAACCAAAAATACTAGTAAGCGCCATTGTTCTAGACAAAAGAGGAATTCGGACTGCAAATAATGATCGCGACCAAATTGTAACTGGTGGTCAGAGATGAGCGAGTACAAACCGAGGACCATCAAAAGGACGTAGTTCCTGACACTTTGTAGGGTCAGCTGTATGAATGGATTGTTGTGCTTGTGTTTGAACAGCCTTTCATCTGCACATTGATAGCACTCGTTACAGACACAATGTGGAGGTCACAACTGTAGAGTGAGCAAGATTAGAAGGTCGGCTGGCAGGAAGCGAGGGCTACTTTTTGAGCTGTGGACGTTCTTTGACTGGTTGATAGGGCTTAGGAAAAGATAACTAGCATTATATTAAGTTTAAGCTGTATAGTGAGTGGGTGCAAAGTATTGCAACAATATGAAAGCGCTATAACCATTGATGGTGTCGCCAGAAAATGCGAAAATTCATGCAATATTTAGTAAAATACTTAATTAATCGTTTTCATTCGGATTTTTTTAGTCTTTCACTTTTCCATTCTGATAATATCGTTCCGTAATGAAAGAGAAAAAAGAGAAACTTCCGAATGGGAGACTTGGAGAACATGCTCAACGTTAATACTTTGTTGCATTACTTTGTGCCCACCCTGTAGCTGGACTGTACTTTTTTAAACAGTTGAATCACCTGTTCTGCTCAAAAATCAGCTCAAAATGTTAATAAACACCAGATTCGACATTTTAAACCCACATTTTCTACTCTCGATACTTCTATATCAAAATAATCAGTTATTGTTTTCCCACTGTGAAAAATGAAAGCG
This sequence comes from Caenorhabditis parvicauda, assembly GCA_963978915.1. NCBI lineage: Eukaryota > Metazoa > Nematoda > Chromadorea > Rhabditida > Rhabditidae > Caenorhabditis > Caenorhabditis parvicauda. The sequence continues at coordinate 1,865,463 of OZ022251.1, read as the reverse complement.
TATGTATGAGAAATTAAGGGAAAAATATAAGAAAAAATTCGTGAGAAATTTTCAAAATGTTTGTAATCAAACTTCAACAAAAAATTTTTGTAACTAGAAAGAGGTGTAACTTTGTTTTTGAAATTCAAAAAAAAATATTACTTTTGATTTTTGAAGTTTTTGAAGTTATTTAGATTTCGAAAAGTTGATGTGAGTCTGGAGTGCATAAATTCGGGTCCTATCATTTCCCATCACACAGAAAAAGAAATCAATGTGATTTAAAGGTGCCATAAGAATCTTTAAACACTATTTAAATTTTTTTAGATGCCATCATTTTTTCCAAATGTTAATTAAAGACATCTGAGAAATCTTTATGGCACCTTTGAATTCTATTTGAATATTAGGCGTTTCTGAGATGATTTCAAAGAGTATTTGAATGTACATCGGATGTCATTTAAAGAATAGACATTTCAAAGGTGAAGAATAGTAATCATTCACATCTGAATATGCTATAAAGCATATAAATGAACTTCAATTCAGACATAATCTTTAAATTACATTTTTTCTGCAGATATGTGATTGCAAGTTGTGAAAATGATAGAGTAAGTATGTCTAGAGTGCATGAATTTGAGTCGTTTCAGCTCCGATAAAAAAAAGCAATTCACTACTTTGAATAGAACCAAATCGATTCTTCATGCACTCTGTACAAGAATTGCTGTTCATGCAAGCCTACAACAACTGAAAGATCACAGAATAACGTTCGGTGGCTATAGGACTAGACAATAGAATAAAAGAGCGATGTAAACCATAACTAAATCTGTATTAATCTCACTCGGAAAGAGAAAGTGCGGCATTCAACAAGAGAGAAGAAAGCACTCTAAATGTGCCTGGAAACGAGCCATGGGAACGGTGCTACTAGGGTGGTCGTGGTGTTTCAGAATTGGAAAGTAAGGTTGAGTGAGTGGGTTGGAGAAAAAAATGAAGAATAGAGATGTTCGGTCTTTGAAATGCTTTATTAATATCGCCATATTATTTTCGAGAATTTCATAAAAGTTAAATTTTTGTAACAAAAAACCGATGAAAATGATCAATTCTGAAAAATCAAAACAAAGACTTAGGCAGAAAAGTAATAGACATTTACATGAAGGGAATTTTTTCGAAGAAGACATAAATCCTCATCTGAATGACAACACTTTGGTCAACTCAGGTAAAACGTTCGGTGTCCGGATAGAGTAAAAACGGTGTCCGGACTGAGTCCAGCAGGTTTAGCGAATTTTACCCATATAGGCACGGTTTCTATTCTATCCAGACACGGTTTTTACTCTATCCAGACATGGTTTTGACTCTATCCAGACACCGTTTCCTATCCAGACACGGTTTTTGCTCCGCCCAGACACGGTTTCTACTCTATCCAGACACGGTTTTTACTCTATCCGGACACCGTTTCCTATCCAGACACGGTTTTTACTCTATCCAGACACGGTTTTCACTCTATCCAGACACGGTTCATATTTTATCCAGACACCGTTTTCAAGCAAAAATAATACTATATGCATTTAAATATTTATTGACATACTAAAAAATTTTAAAATCTGCTTCTTCTTCCATTGGTTAAAGGTCTTCTATTCTTTCCAACGTGTAGCGTGCCCAAAATCTTATTGTCCTATCAGTGTTGTCCACATGTTACGATGTTCACCGAGGTCTTCTTATTCTGAAATATTCAAATGTAAGATATGTAGATTTTTATGCTTGTATTATAACCAAACATAGGAACAAGACAGTCTTGTTTAACTCGACGCAATGAATTTAATACAATATCAGTCAGATATGTCACACAATCAGTATGACATGAAAATTTGAAGGTTTTGAATTACGAAAATAACGACACTGGCCCTGAATCTCAGTGTTCTTGAAGCTACAGGAAAAAGAACTAGTACTTACCATTTCGAAAATAGAAGAACTTCGTGCGTCCAAAGCATATGCTCTCCTGACAGACAGAGATTGCAGTCTTCTCTAGTATTGAAGTTGAAGGAAGCCTGTAAACTTTATACTTATTATTTGTGCAAGGTTATTTCGCAGAGAGAATATGAAAACAGGGCACAATCAATCTTTTTTATAGACAATGAGCATATTTTCGTTCGAAATGTAGTTTTTTTGAAAAATTGAGTCGCGTCAATTTGTTGAAACGGGATGAGAAGAAATTCTTTTTATTTTCAATAATCTCAGTCTGTGAAAAAATCGGGAAAAATCGTGAAAAATTAGAAAACAGAACGAAAATTTAGGATAAAAAACAAAATTCAAACACGTTCCGTAGAATTGTAAGTGGAGCGCGTTCCCACAAAAAAAAAATCGGTGTCTGGATAGACTCATAACAGACACGGTTTCTACTCGTCTAGGCATTGTAAACCATATGGACACCGAATTTGAAATCGGTATCTGGATAGTCTCATAATAGACACGGTTTCTACTCGTCTAGGCATTGTAAACCATATGGACACCGAATTTGTAATCCGTGTCTGGATAGACTGATATGGACATGGTTTTCACTTGTTTCAGACACCGTAAACTGTACAGACACGAAACGTTTTACCTGAGCAATGTAGAAAGTAATTCTACAGGAAATGCGAAATTCTGAGGACCTACTCTGATTTAATGAGAATCTCAAAAAAAAGAAATTTCTTTACCAAAAAATAATTTTAGATTAGGATCGAATTAATAGACCCACTTTGATTGAATGAAAATCTCAAAAAAAAATGAAGAAATTTCTTTACCAAAAAATAATTTTCAGATTAGGATCGAATTAATAGGCAATTCTTTGATGAATGTGAAATTCCAGAAAAATCGAATCGCCTTCGGTACCAGCGATTGGCTGAAGTTGGCTGTCGTCTCGAGATGAGTGAGTTTTCAGATTAAATCAGCGTTTCCCTCTTGGCGGTGTCCACTCTTCGGCGAGGCCCTGTAACCAAGCGATATTAAGGTTATCGCACTTGTTCATCTGAACCTCACGGAGACTGTGATTCCAACTTTGCTGCAATTTCACGGCTGAAGGATCGGATCGACAAGAAATGAAACTTGTCCTTTTTGAGAAGGATGTCCGTTTTGATCTCTTCCGCAAAGGAAAATCGAGAAATACGATATGGCAGAGATAATAAACGTTTTCATTTATCAAGTTTCTTTTTTTTTAACCTTTCGAGATGTCGCACATAGCTTCCTCTACCTGTCAAAAGTCTGGCCTCCGTAAATCGGGTACTTAGTACCGTAGCAGTTTCGCCTTGAAATACAAGAACGATTTACGTAATGAGCCTTTAATTTCAATGGACTGAAAGTAAGAATATTAAAGTAAATCCACAAAGATCTAACTGTTCGTTGTGAGAGTCCCGACTCCTACCGTACTCATTCTGCAAATTGAGATTAGAGCGCGTTTGAAAACGGCCATGCTTCTAGCGATATATGTGAAAGGCAGGACTGACGCACTGTGACAGTGCCAACGGTGTCGTACTGTTGTGTTTCATCTTAGGCTAGGCTTAGGCTCAGTTAGTTTGGCACTAGTGAATTTAGACCTGGATAAAACGCAGCACTACGGTATCGTTGGTGCCACATTGTGGTGACATGGTGCGTAGTGTCAGTGATGCTTTTTACTAATTGCTGAAGTAAGTGATGAAGATTAC
>OZ022251.1:1849316-1856816 GCA_963978915.1 Caenorhabditis parvicauda | reverse complement strand
ATGTATGTTACAGCTCAAAGAAGAACGTCCAGAAGTCTATGAACTGTTGACCAAACACTCAATGGAATATATCGAAGAAGGATACGATGTTCATGATATTGAGGGAAAGACTATCAGATACGACTACAAGATGATTGCTAGGCATCGAGTTATCAGGTTGGTTGAAACCTCGCTACGATGTGTTTTTATAGTAGCCTATGATCACGCGAGTCCCGGTTTCGAACCTTCCCAGTGTTCCGTTTTTCAATTCTATCAGACCGAACAAATTCCAGAGAGAACCCAGAAGGCGTCGTGAACAAGATTCAATTTGGAAACGCCATGCGCAGTTGGTTCTACGACTGTGAGCCGGAGAAGGTGCAAGATGTCTACAGGTGAATTGGAGATACCGTATACGGAAGATTCGTTGTTCATTCCAGAGCGATGAAAACCTTCACAGACTACTGCTACCAGCCGAGGAATGTGCTGAAATTCCGACTTGAAGACGGTTTGACCTACCTTTCATCTCGTAACCTACAGTAACCCTTCAGGTGATACGGTACTCTGGGCTAATCAACGTCTCCTCCACACGAGAGACAGTTTCAAGAATGCACCAGGAAAGCCGAGGACGCTCACTGGATGCTACTTTGACTGGGACATAGTCAAGTCGAGGGTGCGACAGTTGAGGACAAAGTTAGCATTGGAGCAGGATCAACCGTCGGCATGAACATAAGTTATTGGACGTATTGAAAAATCAATAAAATTTCATCTGAATACTGTTTTCGACATGTTGAATCAATAGAGAGGAAAGATATTTTCCATCGCTGACTCACAAATCGCATTGTGTAACACTTTCGGCTACTCCTAAAGTGGACGGGACAACCAAGGATGGTCGGTCAAAAATCGCTTACTTGCAAAATCGAAACCTTAACTACATTTTCGATATCAATACTGGTTAGTCGTCGCTTTCTTACAATTTCATTCAAAACAATTTTCTCGTTCAATAAGGACTAAAAATAAGAAGAACACATGGGAGGAATAGGTAAAAATACCAATAAACGGCTGCAAAGCGGTCATACGGAGCGAAAATTTAATTCTATTGATTGGGGTCGACTGATTCGCGACTTTTTGAAACTCCAACTCGCTAGATTTTTTTGATCTTGGTACACCGTGAATCGTAACGGTCAAATGTTTGAATTAGGTGGAACTAATTAGTTATAACACTGGGAACAATTCGCAACGTTGAGATGAGAGATGAGTTCAACATTAGCAGAAATAAAATAATGATGTGAGTGCGCTCCACGGAGAGACTTACAGAGCGGCTTTATCCCCTTCTCCAAAACTTTTCGTGGACCGGCATTGGACCGTAGATGGGCGACAGTCGTACCGGACATGTGTCGCCCAATTACAGTCCAATGCCGGTCCATTTACAGTCCATGTGTCGCCCGGTCCATGTGTCGCCCACTCACATTCGCACTGTCCAATTCATTCACTGTTCTATATCAGTTTGATACATTATGTGGACACACATAACTTTTGCGGGGGTATGACACATGAAATATTTTCCTTCTATATCCGGACTCCTGATATACGATAGTGGGTACCACTTTCAAGCCAAAACTGAACCTAAATGGACCAGTGCGCCGCAGGCTCAAATATAGCCCAATGTTAACCAGTTCAAAAATAGTCCAATGTTGGACTGACATGTGCGAACACACATTACATGCTATAGTTCGGCTTACAATCGTTCCTACTCCGAAGTGCAGAGAAGAAACGATCTAAAAAGTCGTCGAGCGCCAGATAGGTCATTGCAGCCACTCGCGGACATATCGCGGGTTTCGCCGATTTGATCATCCATCGGCCAGTCCATGTGTCGCCCGGTCCATGTGTTGCCCATCCGCAGTCCATGTGTCGCCCATTTACGATCCAATGCCGGTACAAATTTGACACGCAACGCACTCTCCCCGCCACCGGTCCATGTGTCGCCCATCTACAGTCCATCTGTCGCCCGGTCCAATGTTGGTCCGCCAAAAGTTTTGGAGCTTATCCTTGATCCGCAGTATGTGAAGTCACTTTCAGTAATGAATAATTTATTCCTCTCAAAACATCGTTTATACCAAACAAGTACATGAAAATGTGTTTCAGAGTGAGATACGGGGGAATTAAAATTATAATACTGTTCGGTAGATAAAATCACAGAACCAAGTCGACTTACGGGGTTTTCAGGGAGAACTACTCTTACTTGTACAGTACGTGTGCAGAAGGGGCCTGGTGGAATTTGCAATCGGTGCACGGTTTCAGGTTGGTAGTTTTTTCGGTTTTCGGACAACTCAATCAACGTTCTCGAAAAAAACCGCATAAACTCCTAAAATCCTACTAGCGAATATGAGGTTCGATGTTTAATGCAAACGCGCTCTTTTGCGAATTCCAGCATGTGCTGCACACGTCCATACGATATGTCTATTCTTGGAACTTGGAGGAGGGGATACTAAAGGAGTGGGTAAAGTCGTGCTAAAGCTGTTCAAAGACGGATCGAATCGACTTCTAGATGCCAGACTTTGAGAAGGAGACTCTTAGATGCGCGTTCTCGGCAAGCTTGTAATTATGCATGGCGATCAGTGCATCGGTTGCCTGTTCCACGTCATCCAGTTGGCACAGGGCCATTTTGTGGTCCTTACTGAAAATTTAAATGATCATTGGGAATGAAAGGTTCTACAACAAAAAAGAAGAGAATATCGATTATCCCCGTAAACCTACACCAAACACTCTCTAACCGCGAATTGTCTCTGCGCTCTCTCTTTTTCGCCGCTGTTCTCACCTCGGCGCATGAACAGGGAGATGTGTTACTTCCGCTGAGTATCGAATTGAGATAATCACGTACAAAACTACAGTATCCAAAAGTTTCCCATACAGTAGCACTATTACCATGCTCGCCAGAACGGAATTCCGCCTTCCGACTTCCGTCTAACGAATTCTACTTCCGACTTCCGTCAAAAAATTTTTTCGTGAAAAATGACGAAAAGACAGTGAAATCGTTCCTACTCAGTCAGCAATTGACCTTCACCTGTTGAGAATGAGCGGAAGGCCGTCCTTTTTTCACCTACGACTTTCGTGAAAAAATTCACTTCCGACTTCCGTTTAGAAAATTTTACTTCCGTGCAACTCTGATGCTCGCATAATGAACCCACAGTATCTTACACAATTTCCCCAGGAAATGATGAAAAACTCACGGGAAAAACTTGAAAGCCTTGACTGGGAATCCAGCAGCGGCGAACGCTTCAGTGAGAGTCTCCTCGCTGGTGTTCGGAGGGATGTTGGATAGGTGAAGAGTGTTGGACGGTGGGTAGATGTTCATGTAGTTCTTGCTTCCTGGCTTCTTGAAACGATGGAGAGTCGAGTGTGAGTAATCTTTGGTAAGACCCGCGTCTGGTTGACCTGCAAGTTACAGTGTCAGTGTTATAGTGCCAGAGAGCTTTCAAGTTTATTAGGAAATTAGTAAATCGCATCCCGTTTTTTTCAAATGTCCGTAACTCTGCTCGGAACAACCCAATAACCTTGATTTTAGGCTTAGGTTAAACGTTAAGCTGACCCAAACCTGGCCTAAGCTTAGAGAAGAGGTGTTCATGCGATGCAAAAAAGTATCCCGTTTTTGAAAAAAAAGAAGTTGTTGCTGTCCTTTTTTACTGGAAGAAGCAAAAATAATGATTTCGACTTGGATCAATCTTGGCTCATTTTGACTGCAGAAAATTGACCCCTCTGCTACACCAAGATCATCAGTGAGTTTGCTTTACTTTCTGTTTCATAAATTGCTGTTTTAACCGGCACGGTGAAACCAGATAAAAAATCGAGTGGAGTTTCAAAAAAAGGCGCGAATCAGTCGACCCCAATCAATAGATTCAATTTTCCGCTCCGGATGACCGCTTTGCATCCGTCTATTGGCATTTTTACCCATTTTTCATTTATTCTCCTCAATTTTAGCCCTTATTGAACAAGAAAATTTGATGTCGAAAATGGAGTTAAGGTCTCGATTTGAAAGTTTTGCAAGTAAGCGATTTTTGACCTACCATCCTTGGTTGTCCCGCCCCCGTTACGCCCACTTTTGAGATGGCCGAAAGTGTTACACCGTGACGGGAGAAAAAAACATGAAAAAGTGGAAATCTCGAAAATGCAGAAAAGTTTTTCTGATACTACGGGCAAACGTTCTAGCCGTTCAAAACTCACCTTCTTTCGGCATCTGAACAGCGCTGTGCTTCGATGGTGCTACCCGTATGATACGATCTTGCCATTTTGCCTTGTCTAAGTGTTGTAATGCTGAAAATCGATTTCTCTCACGGTCCAGTGCATTCAATCGTACCTAGTTGGGCCTGTTGTGGCTCGGCGTACTGGATCAGAGCGTTGTCCTTTTTATTGTACAGGATTTTGACTCTCATCACATCACCGTAGACACCTTGAATGAAAATTTGAATTTCGCGGTTTGGCAACGTCAAATTCAAATTTTTATCTCGTTGGTTCTTCTTTTACGTGCTGAGAAAACGCAAGTGAGAAGTTTCGAAAAGAAGTAGTGTAGTAGGTAATTTAGAGCGAAGGCGTCCGGATACACGGAAAACAGAGTTACAGTATCCGGGAGCCTTTTTGTCGTGAAAGGAAAGATTTTAAAAAACATACCAAAAAGTGTGAAGAGAGCGTCAGTTGAGACTTTCTGAAAAGTGAAAATAGAGGGGTTGATAGAAGAGTAATAGAGAAAGGCGAATGGCGTCAGTTGCAACGTTTTCAGTGTAGCAGTGAGGTCTGCATACACTCGACAGCTTCGAATCAACCAAAAGAGGAAGAGAGAAGAAACGAAATTCAAGCCGAGGGTAGAAAGAGTGTGCAATAAGCATTTTTCTACGGAGCTTTGTCGTCTGATTTAGTGTTTTTGGTGTGAGTTATCGTCACTGTGTATGCACCAGGTTCTGAGATGCACACGAAACGTTTGAATTTGCGGTATAAGCTTTTGTATGAACCGAATTAACTAACACTAACAGTCATCGTATATGCATTGTCGTCAAATAAAGTGTATTGTGTGTGTTCTTCAAGTATGTCGTACATACAGTGACGAGAAATTACACCCAAAACTCTTGAAACTACAACGATGTCGTCAGATTAATCGTTCTCAGTGTAACCTATCCAGTTGGTGTATAAACCACACCAAAAACTCTATAGTTTTTGCAGTAATCTACTTACCGTATCGTTGAGATTGGAGACCAGAACTACTGGTGTCACCGAGAGTAGATTCATCGGATAACGCATTTGAGAGAGTGGTGAAATGGCAGTCGGCGCGAGCCCCAATTGTGGCAGGTACTGTGCCAGGGCAGCGTTGGTGGTATCTGCAATCCCTGCATGGTTTTTTCTTATGGGACTTTTTTGCCTGTTTTTTAAATTGGTTATTTTCTCATAAGAGATACACAAAACACAACTGTTCACATTCTAATTGGACATACCATTAACCGATGGAGCTGGTAGTTGCGGTTGAAGGAAAGATGCAGTTGGTGCTGCTCCGAATGCGAAGTTGTAGGGGGAAACTGTTGGTAGGAGTGACTGGAGAGCCGGGATAGATCCTGAATGTTGGAGAAGGAGTAAGCGGAATCAGGATCAGCTCTGGTAGGGTAAGAGAAGTTTTGATACTTCAAAAAATCAGTGAGCTGACCAAGATAGCCATCATGTTGACTCTCCCTCCAAGAAAATCAATGTGATCATGACTCAGGTTCTACAGGTTGCTATTACCTCTTTACACTCTGTTTTTTGGTCGTTCAAGCATAACTCTGGAATCTGTTGACGAATCTGGATGAAATTTTCAGAAAAATTGTGGCTTAGTGTCCCTAACAACTTTTAGTCTTGAAGTTTCCATATTTCTCAAAACTTGTCGAGTTATTTCAAAAAAAAAAGTGTCGCGTTTGCTATTATTTCTTTACACAGTGTATCATTTTTGCTTTTTTCTCACCTAGAACAAGCTGCTGCTCGAGGGACATTTCCCCAGATGGAAGGTTCGGGTTTGTGTAGTCTCTGCTCTTATCGTTGTTGTACTTCACATTCAAGGTGCTCAGCTTGCTGTAGTCGATCCGGAGAGTGCAACATCTAAATTTGTAGCAAAGTTGTTCATAAGTTTATGAACAGCTCGTTTTTTTCAAATCAAGCTGTGAGGTAATCATTTTTTTCAGTATTTAACCGATCGGAAAGGTAATGAAATACAAACTATATAATTATCATTTTTTAAAACAGAAATTTTAATGTACACCTCGTTATTTGCGTTGAGACCTAGGCACATATATCGCTAGAAGAATGGCCGTTTTCAAGTGCGCTCTAACCTCAATTTTCCAGAATGAGTACGGTAGGCCTACCCTAGGGTCGGGACTCTCACAACGAACAGTTAGATCTTTGTGGATTTTAATTATTATTCTTACTTTCAGTCCATTGAAGTTAAAGGCGCATTACTTTTACGTTCTTGTATTTCAAGGCGAAACTGATACGGTACTAAGTACCCGATTTACGGAGGCCAGACTGTTTTACAGGTAGAGGAAGCTATGTGCTAGGTTCTGTTCATAAAATCATGCTTGAAAGGCAACTTTAACTTAAAAAGCGAATAGAAAAAATCGATATCGACTTTAATAAGAAACTTAATAAAGACATACCCGCCGTAAACATTTTGACCATCCAAACCTCCCTTCGCAACTTGTGCAGCGTTAGCTTCGCTCATCTGCACAAGGGCTTGAAAGGTGTCTGAAACTTTGTTTCTTATCAAAGTCACGTAGACGTCTACTCACTGTTCTTGTTGAAGGTGATGATACGGAGAACCTTCCCGAAGCGCGAAAAGAGCTAAATTTGAATCTTAAATTTGGCGGGAAACATTTGAACTCACCGCGAAGAGAATGTCCAGAGAAACTGGGTACATCATGTTCTCGATGACGATTCGAAGCACTGAATTGGGTTGTTGTTGGGTCCCGTCGAGTGAAAGACCATTCTGAAAGTGAGAATTTGAGAAAAAGCAAAAATTTTTCTCCTCGAGCTGGGTTTGAACTTGGGTCTGTTTTAACGCGAGACTCTTGAATTCCCTCTTGACCAGGCACAAACAAGATTTCTCCAATCTTAAAAATGAAGAAGCAAAAATGCAGCTTCCGACCGTGATCGAACTCGCTCCACACCTTGTGAATGGGCCGTGGAGGCTGCTGCTGTTGATGGTGCACCGGCTGGTTGACGTTGGCGGCTTCGATGAGATGTTGGTGGAAGTTGGCCGCCGCAGGGTGTACACCGATGGTGTCGATTGGTGGGAAACTCTCTGCTGCTACCTGTGCCGCCATTCGCTTTGCCGGAACCACAGCTGCAGCCCCGCAGTAGTCGTGAAGAGCGATACGCTTCGTTTTACTGTAGGTGAGCGAGGTTACTGTGGTTTTCAAGAGGTATGGAGTATGGTAGGTCAAAAAAGAAGAGAGAGAAAGATAGATGTGTGGCAGAATTGCTTTTTTTGTAAAATTTTTCAAAACGGAAGTC
>OZ022251.1:1824316-1839316 GCA_963978915.1 Caenorhabditis parvicauda | reverse complement strand
TGTTTTTGTTTCTAGCAGGAGGTAGGAAACGTTTGAACTCTATAAGAAATGGAAGACGATGCTTCAGAGTCTTTAATATAAGTATTTTGTAGTGCCTTAGAAAAGAAGGATGAAGAGAGAGAGAAAGAGAGAGAGAGAAGAGAGAGAGAGAGAGCGAGAGAGAGAGAGCGAGAGAGAGAAAGAGAGAGAGAGAAGAGAGAGAGAAAGAGAGAGAGAGAGAGAGAGAGAGAGAGAGAGAGAGAGAGAGAGAGAAGAGAGAGAGAGAGAGAGAGAGAGAGAGAGAGAGAGAGAGAGAGAGAGAGAGAGAGAGAGCGAGAGAGAGAGCGAGAGAGAGAGCGAGAGAGAGAGAGAGAGAGAGAGAGAGAGAGAGAGAGAGAGAGGAAGAAAGCGAGGCAGAGTGAGAGAGGGAGAGACTGAGAAAGTCGACCATTATTCATAATAACTTGTGATACATCAAAGTTATGGAAAGAATTGCAAAACAACAACATTCATCCCTAGTGACAGATTATATTGAATAACTCGTATTTCTGGTGATTCATGAAAATGACACAAATTCATGAAAAAGCAAAAAGGAAGGCGAGGGGATCGATCCTGAGGGATTTACCCATAGACCAACCGAATAGTTACAAATTTCCGTCCTGTCTTATTTTTAGTTTTTCGACTCGGTTAGTCATAAATTTACTCCACTCGGAAAGTAATACTACTCAGTGAGGAAGAGTTTCTGGAACAATAAGGACCAGCACACCTAAAAAACAAAGCGCTCATTTTTAGAGTTGAACCGATGACTTATTCATCACTTGTTTGTGTCTGGTCAGGTCCGCGTCGCGTGCAAGAGGAATGGCTCACCTCAGAGTCGCAAGTGGACTTGGTTTTGTCGAATTTGAGCTCTCGATGAGTGCTGAACTGCGCAAAAACTGTTCTTCCGCGGATCTGAAATACTTTTTAAATTACCTATCTTATCTTTCTCATCTTAACAAGCGAATTTGTTCTGCCAATTGCTGTTGAAAAATTTCAACTCGTAACTAGCTTTTCATTATGAATTTTGAAAAAACGTTAGAGAAAAAGTTTTTTAACTACAGTAACTGTGATTTGATCTACAGCGGTGCAGGATTTACGAAGGGGCGGGATTTGTGCTAGCTGCTTATTGGTCGCCTCCCCTCGCTGCTTGATCCAACGTTCAAGTTGAAATTTCTAACGTAAATAAGTTTTAAAAACAATTTTCTTCAAAAAGTAGTCCACTTTAATAGTTTGAGCATCATTTTCAATTAGAAATATTGAATGGAATGGCTCTAAATCTTTTTTTGCCAGTGAAAAATGCACATTATAGATAGTAAAAGTATTTTTCCCGATAAAAAATCAAAAAATTCAAATTCAAATCTCTCTCACCTGGATTGGAACGGCAGCCATAGAGTTGACGAAGGTTTCTGCAGCTAATTCGTCTTCATACTCTACGAAGGCCTGGAAACGGATAATCTAAAGTAATCTGTTGAAAACTTCAGTAGTTTTGATAAAATATGGAAAAATCTAAAATTGGTGTCAAAAACTGCTCTGTTCCATGGAAAAAAAAGAGAGAGACAGCAATAAAACACTCGAATTGGCATAGGGTAAAAGAGGTTGTCGTCCTATACAAAGAAGATCGATTTCAGTCCATTTTAGTTTGTTGGCTTAGAAGAAAAACAAAAAAGCTGAACTGGTGTCTCTAGAGTGGTAGATTTTTTTGTGGATCACTACACTACTCTATAAACTGAATACTGTTGACATGAAGTTCATAGGTCGTTGATAAAAATTTATGAAGTTCATAGGTCGTTGATAAAAATTTATGAAGTTCATAGGGCGTTGATAAAAATTTATGAAGTTCATAGGTCGTTGATAAAAGTTTATGAAGTTCATAAGTCGTTGATAAAAATTTATGAAGTTCATAGATCGTTGATAAAAGTTTATGAAGTTCATAAGTCGTTGATAAAAATTTATGAAGTTCATGAGTCGTTGATAAAAATTTATGAAGTTTATAGATCGTTGATGAAAGTTTATGAAGTTCATAAGTCGTTGATAAAAATTTATGAAGTTCATAGGTCGTTGATAAAAGTTCATGAAGTTCATAGGTCGTTGATATAAGATTATGAAGTTCATAAGTCTTTGATAAAAATTTATGAAGTTCATAGGTCGTTGATATAAGATTATGAAGTTCATAAGTCGTTGATAAAAATTTATGAAGTTCATAGGTCGTTGATAAAAGTTCATGAAGTTCATAGGTCGTTGATATAAGATTATGAAGTTCATAAGTCTTTGATAAAAATTTATGAAGTTCATAGGTCGTTGATATAAGATTATGAAGTTCATAAGTCTTTGATAAAAATTTATGAAGTTCATAGGTCGTTGATAAAAGTTTATGAAGTTCATAGGTTGTTGATAAAAGTTTATGAAGTTCATAGGTCGTTGATGAAAGTTTATGAAATTCATAGATTGTTGATAAAAGTTTATGAACTTCATATCAACGGTATTCAGCTTATAGATTACATAGTTTTTAAAAGTTATTTATGGGAAATGTATATTAACTTTTCTCAAATTTAGGGAAAATTTCTCGTTTAAAGAAAAAACAAAAATGTTCATTGCTGTGAGTCGAACTGGGATCTCCTGAGTGTAGGTTTGTGCGAGAACCACTACACTACGACAATCTTGCAGTTCATTTCGGAAATGCAGAACTAAAGCGATTTTGGAATTTGCGTTATTTACGAAAAAATCGAAACCTCGAAAAGAGAAAAAGCAAAACTAGACCCTTCACCAAGATCCGAACCCAGGACACTTCCCTCTCGCCTGACAAACCTCTTCCCCACTAGACCATACCTGGCTTTTGCCTTTCAACATCATGTAATTCGAAACTGCTCCATATTGAAGGCAAAGTTGCATGAGCTCTACATCGACCATGTCTGGTGGAATATTTCGCACGTGGACCACCTGAAAGTGTTTGCCTGCACATCTAAAAAGTTTCCTCTGCGTTGCGTGTTCGACGCGTTGTGACATGATTCCAACTCACTCTCGACTTTGGCGCCGACGTAGATGACGATGGAGCTGTGCATTGCGACAGTGTTGACAGTTTGAACTGAATATTTTTTTACCTCGGCAAAGGAATAAGACGATAAAACCGCTTCGCAAACGCTTTGCCGACCTCCGCTTTCATTTTCGAAAGTGTTTGTACTTTGATAAATGTTTTATTTGACTGTTCCCAACGCTAGTTTCACCTACTTCGGACATTTTTACGGACATTTCTTCTACATTTTTTATCCAGTGTTCGGTGAAAATTTTACAGCTGAAGGGAAGAATTTGCAAACTGCGGCATGGTTTTAAATCTAGGACTCTGAACATACTTCTTTTCAAAATGCATTGTAATACAAAGCTTGCAACCTGCGCACGGCTTCCTGGGCGGGGCTTCTTAAATTATGCAAAGTGCGGCATGGTTTTAAATCTAGGACTCTGAACATACTTCTTTTCAAAATGCATTGTAATACAAAGTTTGCAACCTGCGCACAGTTTCCTGGGCGGGGCTCTTAAAATTTTGCAAACTGCGGCATGGTTTAAAATCTAGGACTCTGAACATACTTCTTTTCAAAATGCATTGAGATACAAAGTTTGCAACCTGCACACGGCTTCCTAGGCGGGGCTTTTTAAATTTTGCAAACTGCAGCATTGCTTTAATTATAAATTTTGAACATACTTCTTTTCAAAATGCATTGTAATACAAAGTTTGCATCCTGCGCATAGATTCCTGGGCGGGGCTTTTCAAATTTTGCAAAGTGCGGCATTGTTTTAATTATAGATTTTGAACATACTTTTTTTCAAAATGCATTGTAATACAAAGTTTGAAACCTGCGCACAGCTTCCAGGGCGGGGCTTTTAAAATTTTGCAAACTTCGGCATGGTTTTAAAACTAGGACTTTGAACATATTCCTTTTCAAAATGCATTCAGATACAAAGTTTGCAACCTGCGCACGGCATCCTGGGCGGGGCTTCTTAAATTTTGCAAACTGCGGCATGGTTCTAAAGCTAGGACTTTGAACATACTTCATTTCAAAATGCATTGAGATATAAAGTTTGCAACCTGCGCACGGCTTCCTAGGCGGGGCTTTTTAAATTTTGCAAAGTGCGGCATGGTTTCATTATCTCAAAAATACCTGAGTCAAGGGAGCTCCAGTGAAGAGTTGTGCTGCTGACGGAGCAATGGTATTGATAGCGTTGATTCCTGCATTCGCGTAGTATGACTGGTAGAGGAGAGAGGGATCCAATTTGGCCTTGAAATCGATTTTATCGATTTATTGATTTTTTCATAATACCTTTTTTGCTTCTGAGTCGGCAGTCATGTTTGGGTAGATTACTGCACTGTTGAGTTGCAGTTGAAGGTCGTCGGAAGTTCTCTGTAATGTTGGGACGGGTTAGTTATAAAAAGTCAACATTCGAAAAAGATGTTTATGGTTTTGCGATTTCTCTCTCTCTCTCTCTCTCTCTCTCTCTCTCTCTCTCTCTCTCTCTCTCCCCTCTCTCTCTCTCTCTCTCTCTCTCCCCTCTCTCTCTCTCTCTCTCTCTCTCTCTCTCTCTCTCTCTCTCTCTCTCTCTTTCTCTCTTTTTCTAAACAAAAATAAATATTTTGGGGAAAGCCCGCAATAGAAACAAACACGAATGTTGATAAAACAAGGATAAAACAATTTTGCGTTTCATTTTAAATAATAATTAGAAGTGGAAGTAAACATAAATAAAGAGAAGTTGTGGAGCGGTGAACATTAAGGAATGGAAAAGAACCCACACGAGGTAAATCCTGTAGAAAATATATTATACTACTGACTTGGGTATGTCTCTTTATATATTATACTACTATAAAAAATATATTATACTACTGACTTGGGTATGTCTCGACTTGGGTATGTTCTCTCTTTCTTTCTTTCTCTCTTTCTCTCTCACTCTCTCTCCCTCCCTCTCTCTCTCTCTCTCTGGTTCTCTCTCTCTCTCTCTTCTCTCTCTCTCTCTCTCTCTCTCTCTCTCTCTCTCTGTTTTTGTATTGGAAGTACCTAGAACCGAACTTTTACATATTTATGTACACTAAAAATACGAAAAGAACCAAGTGAGCTACACTACACGACAACAATGTGAATAGAGAATGTGAGAAATATTACTGAATACTAAGGTTGCATACTTTTTAACTATGCTAATAGAGATTTCCGAAGTATAATGAAGCCAATTCAGTGTTAGGATCGGGCTTAGTCTTGAGTAAACTTGAAGCTTAATTTTTTTTAAAGAGAGAAGTATGAAA
The DNA here is from genome assembly GCA_963978915.1 of Caenorhabditis parvicauda. Lineage (NCBI taxonomy): Eukaryota > Metazoa > Nematoda > Chromadorea > Rhabditida > Rhabditidae > Caenorhabditis > Caenorhabditis parvicauda. Next base: position 1,834,017 of record OZ022251.1, on the reverse strand, counting down.
CCCATCTTTGGTTTTTCTCGATCCAGTCGCTTTGAATCTCTAGGTCTTTTTTAAAGCTAAGACTTTACACATATCTAGCAAAAAATCTGACCAATTTCAAACGCGCGCCAGTTGCATTTTTGTAAAATGAGTACGGTAGGAGTCGGGCCTCTCACAACGAACAGTTAGATCTTTGTGGATTTAAATTATTATTCTTACTTTCAGTCCATTGAAATTAAAGGCGCATTACTTAATCGTTCTTGTATTTCGAGGCGAAACTGCTACAGTACTAAGTAACCGATTTACGGAGGTCAGACTTTTTTACATGTAGAGGTAGCTATGTGCTTTATTTTCACAAAATGTTAGTAGACTAGAAGGGTCTGAATATATTTCAAGAAGTTTAGTCAAGTCATTTTTTTGTTTTTTTTTCTCGGTGGGACCGACCTGGAGGGATGAAAATTTGGAATAAAAGTGTAGCAGTGTGATTATACTTTTGGGTCAGAAAAGGAATAATTGAAAATTTCTGAAGAAAACAACAATTTAAGTAATTTTCAAAAACGAATCAATAAGTTTTTGCCGTTTGGCAAGGGGATCGATCCAAACGCCTGAAAATTTGATAGCGCTATACAAAACGGGGGTGAAAAGAAGCACATCAGAGCGTCAATGATTTTTATTTGATTCGATTAGTCAAATGCAATATTTGAATAAGGGCTAGTGTGACCGCGGTCGCATGCACGCTTTGCGGCTACTGCGTAGAAAGAAGAAGTCTAACGTGTCAAACTCAGAAAATTGCTCGACTGATTGTTCGAGCAATTATTTTGGCACTCGTTCTTCGCTTTAATTAGATACTTTGGTCGTGAAGAAAGCCTTTTCTGAAAAAGCAAAGGTTTGGAGTCGAACCCAGGTTTATCAGCTGATAGTCTGACCTTCAGAACAATACAAACATCAAAATATCGATTTTCTGGAAGTTTTGAATGATTCCAGAGTCACATCATGCGCAGAGGTGAGAACAGTGGCGAAAAGGAGAGAGCACAGAGACAATTCGTGGTTAGAGAGTGTTTCGTGTAGGTTTACTGGCTAATCGATATTCCCATTGATTTTTGTCCTTTTTCTCATTCGTTTGGCACAGTGTACCAAGATAAAAAAAATCGAGTGAGGGTGGGGTTTTAAAAAAGGCGCGAATCACTCGACCCCAGTCAATAGATCCAATTTTCCGCTCCGGATGACCGTTTTGCAGCCGCTTTGCGAAAAATTTTGCAAGTAAGCGATTTTTGACCGACCAACCTTGGTTTTCCCGCCTCCGTTACGCCCACTTTTGGAATGGCCGAAAGTGTTACACCGTGGCACATATCTAGCAGAGGGTCTGACCGATTTCAAACGCACGCCAATCGTGTTGATATAAAATGAGTACGGTGAGGTCGGGACTCTCGCAACGAACAGTTGGATCTTTGTGGGTTTAACTTATTTTTTTATTTTCAGTCCATTCTGAAATTAAAGGCTCATTACGTAAATCGTTCTTGTATTCCAAGGCGAAACTGCTACGGTACTAAGTACCCGATTTACGGAGGCCAGACTTTTTTTTACAGGTAGAGGAAGCTATGTGCGCGGCTATTTGAATGTTCAAAATATTTTTCCTCTGGGAGCTGAAAATCGACAACGTCCAGGTGAACATCAAGGTTAACCTGACACACATATCTTCCTCTACCTGTAAAAAAGTCTGACCTCCGTAAATCGGTTACTTAGTTACCGTAGCAGTTTCGCTTTGAAATACATGAACGATTAAGTAATGCGCCTTCAATTTCAATGGACTGAAAGTAAGAATAATAATTTAAATCCACAAAAATCTAACTGTTCGTTGTGAGAGTCCCGACCCTACCGTACTCATTTTACAAAAATGCGACTGCCGCGAATTTGAAATCGGTCAGACTTTTTGCTAGATATGTGTGACATACCTGGTCTCGCCTGAATTTACTTGGACTTTGTCGGTTTTCAATCCACAGAGGAACTTTCTCTTTTGATTGCCAAATTAAAGCATACTACTCACCTTGGTCATGTGCTCCAGCTTTTCACGCATTCGTAGTCATAATCTATATTTCCGGGTGCTTCCTGAGTTGATAGGAAATAAATTAAGATGTGGTTGGAGCAAAGGAGTCAGAGGAGGAATGGGGATTCTGATATCCGGGATCGGATCCGGTAGGGGAATGATTTTTGCATTTTTCGAAGGTTGGAAACATGGTTGGTTCGGTCTTGACGGAAAATATGCATCTCCAGATGTATGATAAAACGAGAGAGTAAGTCTGGTTCGATCCCAGTCCAAATCTAATTTTTGCACTTTCCAAAAAAAGTCGAAACCAAGAGGAGAAAGTAAACATGACAAGCTTGTCTGTCTCATCCAATTAGTATCAGATAAGGTGTCCGATCTTGTTTTCGGAGACGGGTCGACGCGGGTTAGTATCAAAATGGGCGAGAGGAAAGCCTTGAAAATTGGCACTTTCTTGGCTCAAATTATGGTTTCTCAAGTTATTTTATGGTTTCCGGCAGGATGAGATTAGCGACATGTTTGGTGTTGGTCGATGCAACTTTCAACAAAACTTTTGGCGGATCGGCATTGGACCGTAAATGGGCGACAGATGGACCGGGCGACACATGGACCGGGCGACAGATGGACCGGCATTGGACTGTAATTGGGCGACACATGTCCGGACACATGTACACATGTAAATATCTTCAAAAATTTTTTCGGGCGGAAACAGGGCGAACACAGGGCGCAAAACAGGCAACATCCATTTCGTGCCCTTTGTGCGCCTTGAAAAAACCAGCGAGGGGGCGAACTTGTGTTTTTGTTGATATTTTCGTTTCATGGTCCCGTATTACTTTTCATTTTCAACGAGTATTTTTTAATTTGTTTTACATTCTTACTACTACTCGAGTGTTTAAAATGTGTTAACTGTCACTAACGAGCGCTCGAAATCGAAAAGTTTGATCACTTCTCACAAAAATTAAAAGTAAAATCGCGAGTTACTGTAGAGATCACTCGTAAATGAGCGACACATGGACCGGGCGACACATGGACCGGTCGACACATGGACCGGATGACACATGGGATGCGGATGGGCGACACATGAACTGTAGATGGGCTACAGATGGACTGGCCGACGGATGGACAAAACGGTGAAACCCGCGATATGTCCGCGAGTGGCTGCAATGACCTATCTAGCGCTCGACAACTTTTTAGATCGCTTCTTCTCTGCACTTCGGAGTAGGAACGATTGTAAGTCGAACTATAGCATGTAATGTGTGTTCGCACATGTCAGTTCCAACATTGGACTATTTTTGAACTGATGAACATTGGACTATATTGGTCCATTTAGGTTCAGTTTTGGCTTGAAAGTGGTCCAATGCCGGTCCACGAAAAGTTTTGGAGTTTTGGTGAAAACAAGAAATTTTGGTGATTATTTTGAACTCAGCAAAAATCATCCGAAACAGCAAAGAGAATTGTAATTCTTTCGAAAATGACAGTAAAATTCGAAACTTTCACTACCAATAACCTTCCTAACATCAAAAAACAATGAAAAACTACTTTCAAAAGTGAAGAAGCTGAAGGAAATCCAAAAAAAACATAATTTTCACGAAAATTTTTTTCACGAAAAACGAAAAAAAAAGAAAAAAATTATTTTTTTAAAATATATCATCAAAAAAGTGAAAAATTATCAATTGATATTAATTTCAAAATTGTTCTTCGTAGGAGATTAAAAATTGAGAACTGTAATTTCTTCAAGAACTCCTACCCCAAGACGTTGATAAGAGAAAGATTCAAAAAGAGCTGAAAACACTATAGGGGGTACTTTTACATGGGGAGTGGGATTTTTGAAATGAAAAACTTTGTAACTCGCTTCTAAAAAGGCAAAAGTGATGGATATTAACCTGGGCTTCTTTGGTTCCGCCAGTGTTACAGAAGGAGATCAAAAAAGTGAGAGAGGGAGAGTTAGTGAGCGGGGAAATTTCATAGAGAGGTGACGGGAACAGTGCAAACACGGTCTCTCGTGTGTCAAGACAGACAGTAGGACTGCGACAGCTAGAGCATACACTTCGCGGCTCAACCACGTATAATCCGATCATTAAGAGCCCTTTAGTTTTGCTCCCTTTTGAAGCTGGTGTGTGTCCGTTATCAAGAAAACTGGGCTGCAAATCACCGACCTATCAGGTCAGGGGGCGTGGCTTGGAGGGTTGCAAAACTGGGTTTTGAGCTTTGATAAAAAACTCTAACTTCCTAGAAGTGATGATAAAACTGAAGTTTTTTAAACCAATCAAATCAAGTGGTTTGAGGTGTCGAGAAAGTAATTTGAAAAAATCCGATCATTAAGAGCCCTTTAGTTTTGCTTCCTTTTGAAGCTGGTTTGTATCCGTTATCAAGAAAACTGGACTGCAAATCATCGACCTATCAGGTCAAGGGGCGTGGCTTGGAGGGTTGCAAAACTGGGTTTTGAGCTTTTATAAAAAACTTAAACTTCCTAGAAGTGATGATGAAGCTGAAGTTTTTAAAACCAATCAAATCAAGTGGTTTGAGGTGTCGAGAAAGTAATTTTTCAAGTTTTTAATGAAAAAATCCGATCATTAAGAGCCCTTTAGTTTTGCTCCCTTTTGAAGCTGGTGTGTGTCCGTTACTAAGAAAACTGGGCTGCAAATCACCGACCTATCAGGTCAGGGGGGCGTGGCTTGGAGGGTTGCAAAACTGGGTTTCGAGCTTTGATAAAAAACTTAAACTTCCTAGAAGTGATGATGAAACTGCAATTTATCAAAACCAAATGCAACTCATAAACCAATCAAATCAAGGGGCGTTGTTTGAGGTGTCGAGAAAGTAATTTTTCAAGTTTTTAATGAAAAAATCCGATCATTAAGAGCCCTTTAGTTTTGCTTCCTTTTGAAGCTGGTGTGTGTCCGTTATCAAGAAAACTGGGCTGCAAATCACCGACCTATCAGGTCAAGGGGCGTGGCTTGGAGGGTTGCAAAACTGGGTTTCGAGCTTTGATAAAAAACTTAAACTTCCTAGAAGTGGTGATGAAACTGAATTATTTCAAAATCAAACTGCAACTCATAAACCAATCAAATCAAGGGGCGTTGTTTGAGGTGTCGAGAAAGTTATTTTTCAAGTATTCAATAAAGTACAATCCAATCATTCATAGCCCTTTAATTTTGCTTTTTCAATTAACCAGTGTCTCAGACCGAGTCAGAGGGGCGTGGTCACCGGAATCAAGTAGCTGATAGCTTCAAAGTTATGTCGAGATTCGGGAAAGTCAATGGGTAATTAAGCCATGTGCGACCTTTTGAACTTCAAACTTGGAATAATCATGTAGGGATTCATAAGGATTCGGAGATATAAAGGGGGAAAGTTGTTCCATGAAGTTTGCCACTAGGAACGAAAACCAGCACAAGGTTGACTTCATGATTTTATTTTCAAGAACTGCAAACTTGGACCAATCAGAATGAGAGGCGGGGTCAAATGATCGATGAGTGAATCTAGAAGGTGGTTCAATAAATTTTCCCACAAAGCAAATGGATCAATGCAAATCTGACTTTTTCACTGGGCTGCATTAAACCACATGTGAGCACAGCTGAGGGTGACCGCTAGGCATTGTTAGGGCTTGTTAGGTGAGCAGTCAGGTCGTTATTCTGACCGCTAACTGTCTTGGTCATTTGACGACTACATCGTGGTCACAAAATACCAAACGTTACATTGTACAGGGCGGACCTGAACTCAGTAAAGCACTCTCTGTGTATCATACCAAAATCAACAGTAGATAACGCAATCATTTTTCGTTATTCTATACTTACAGGATAAGTATTGATCGGTTGTGAAACCTCTGCCACGTGGCGTAGAATTCATCAAATGTCTTCAAATTCTCACATTATGACTATCAACAGTATGGAAACAAAATTTTTTAATAACTGCTTCTGACTCCGATGAAAACGTTAAAACTCATTGGATACGGGGTGTCGCCAGAGCGCAGGTAGTTGTTGTCAAAATCAGCTCAAAACTTCTGGAGGTTCACTTTGAGAGTTTCCAATTTTGAGTATTTTGTAGTCAAGATCTTTTTTGTTAGGTTATTTTTGTATAGTCAAGCTACTTGAATCGAGATATCTCTCTTGAAATTTATGCCATGTTCAGCCAACATGTAGCACACCGACCTAGCTGGTTGTTAGCGGGCATGTTTTTCACTACACCTACATAGGAGACCAAATGCCGAACCAGAATTTTTTCCTTTGGAAAATACAATCAAATCGTACTAATTAGTTCTCAAAGTGTAGGATTCACAGTGCATGTTGAGTACAAATTTGGATTTTTGTCGTACTGAATTCTGAACTTTAGTGAGAAAAAAATCACTTTCAACTTGCAAGAAAGAAAATGCATTGACAGGATTGAGGTTGTTACTTGTAAGCGACTGAGCATCAGAATCATCCGAAAAAATGTTGGTTTTTTTCAAATCGACACAACAGGAACTATCAACAGTATCAAAATTAAGATTATCTGGAGGTGCCAAACAACCTGAGCGTAGCGAGATGAAGTTAAAAATTAGGTAAGGTCTGCTGAGACTGTATTCAGAGTTTTGAGCAGAACCTTGCAAATAACCCAGGCGTAGTCTGTAGCGAGGTTCGCTACAGGTCAGAAAACAATTCCAGCCAACAGAAGCCGTGTCGAAAAAACTAAACGATGTGTTGAGAAGAGGGAAAGAAAGGAATGATTTTGTTCGACGTGCGAGTGACGAATCATCTTTGCGGAAACATTATTGGAAAACCATTGGCTGTTTCTCTCCTCCTCACGGTTTATGGTCATAAACTATGCATCCACGGAGCTACGTTGAAATGTGGTTGATGCAAAAATTTAGAGTTTTTGTAATTTGTGGTTTTTTAAATGAAAAATTAAATTTTCAGTTTTTGAAATTTCCTTCTTCAAATTTGAAATATTTTCAAAACTGGCCGACGTAAATATGGTGTTTCATGGAAAGCGTACCAGACCAGTTACCGTAATAATAGAAGTCATAGGGTAGATCAAGTGAAAAGCTAACAGATGAAGGCCACACTTTTTTTAAATTTAAAAACATTTTAATCATAAAGTTCAGAATGAAAAAAAACAGGCGTTTCACTGAAAGTAGGCCACTTTTTGTAACAGAAAGCTACGAAACCAGTGAGCTTCGCTTCGCTCGAAACGCATCAATCATCATAATGTTGTTAGATAAGAGGAAAGGTTTGAGATTCAATTAACGTTGGGGTGCGCGGCGATTAGATGGCATTAGGGGTGAACATAATGGTGGAACTGATTGTTAGGTTTTGGCCATGTGTTCTACCTGGTGATAGGAAAAAGTGATTTTCAGTACGGAGAAAGGCTTAATTTGACGAAATTCAGTAGTTTTCCCATATTTTTGGTGTGCATTATGTTCACGAAAAATTGAAATAAGTAACAAGTACAATAATATGACTCTCCCGGTCGAAGTACTGAACAAAAATAAATTTTGAGAAATCGAATTTTGGAAACATATATCGCTAGAATGTATCACATATATCGCTAGAATATAGAATAGAATATATCGCATGGCCGTTTTCAAACGCGCTCTAATCTCAATTTTGCAGAATGAGTACGGTACCCTAGGGTCGGGACTCTCACAACGAACAGTTAGATCTTTGTGGATTTACATTATTATTCTTACTCCATTGAAATTAAAGGCTCATAACGTCACCGTTTTTGTATTTCAAGGCGAAACTGCTACGGTACTAAGTACCCGATTTACGGAGGCCAGACTTTTTTACAGGTAGAGGAAGCTATGTGAATTGTAGCTGCCTCTTACTGTAATTTTCGCGAAAAGCTGACAATTCAACTTTTGAATTGTTTATTCATGTTTCAACAATTTGAGAAATTTTTGTAAAAATATTCAGTTCTTGCCAGCTGATCTCCGCAGTTCCTACAGTCTGGGGGTATTTTTTCTTTGAAAGTAAATTTAGAAAAAATATTTCTGAAAGTTCGTGAATAGGAATTCGGATCTCTTCATAATTCTCTTTCTATCCACACTGGGGATATTTTCACAAAAAAAGAAATTCCATTCAATACACAAGAACTATTCAGAAATAAACTTTCTCAAAAAAAATGGACTCACCTTCCTGCTACTGTAAAAACGCATCAAGTTGTTGGGCACAAATGTAGTCATCTGAAATTAACAAGTTCACTAGAAGAAAAGATTCTAAAGGCTAATGAGAATCATGTAACGCCGTTAATTATTCATCGAGAAGGTAAACAGAAGCTTCAAGGGAGATTCTTGGTTTGTGTTCTATGAGGTGAAGTGGACTGCTCGGTCGTGGGTTCGGATCTAGGTGCGGTGATTTTTGCACTTTCTAAGATCTAAGAAGCTGACTTCTCTGAGTACGTAGTGTATCGGTCTTGGAGTGAACTAGTAGTGTCAGAGGTTCGAAGACAGGTGACACGATTTTTGCATTTTATCCATTTACAAAGTGGTCTAGTGGTCTTGAGACTATTCTCCAACAAAAATGGTCGAGAGTTCAGATCAAAGCAGAGAAATTTTGCACCTCTCCAAGTATTTGAAAAGGTATAACGATATCGTTTCGCCGCGTGGTCTAGACGTTGACTTTCAACGGAATTTTTGCTGCTTCTGAAGGAAATTTTTGTACTGGCTATATCGATCGCAAAAATGGCATAAGACTGCGCAAACAAATGAGTCACATTGGGATCATGGGAAAATTTTACTTGCTGTTGTGGTTTACCACTTCAAGCTACAGGCTGGTTCTGAACGGAAACACACTCAAGTTTCTACAAGACACTCAGCATCTGACTAAAAGGTGATTCATGTAATTTTGCGCGAAACTTGTGGTGTGGTGGTCTGTAGGGGAAGTTAGTAAGATGGAGACCAGAGTTCGGTCCCCGGCAAAAAACAATCAAGAACAGGTAGGGTATAATTTAATTATGTAGCTAGTGTGAACTTGAACTAATCGATTCGGTTGAAGTGCCAGTTTTATAGTTGGCATATTAATGTACCAGATGGTTTTTAGTAGATTTACGTTAGGGTCTTAGAGTTTAGGTATGCTAGTGTCTTTTTATACTGAAAGTTTGCAAATGAGGAGATTCTTCAAAAAAAAACATGAAATTATGCGCTTTATAAGAATCTTACAACGGTTATACGTTAGAAACCTTTAGGTTTAGGTAAATTACAGTTTTTTGGTTTTTTTTCAGAATAAAAATATTTTGATTCTCAAAAGTTGCAAAGTTGCTCTTCGGTCAATCAACTGTAAGAAACGAAGAATAAAAATATCCTATCAAGAAGTTACATGAACAAGCTTGTTCCTATGGAAAGAAATGAAGGAGCTAAAAATTTCGAAAAAAATCAAGATTTTGAATCGAAACGCAGACAAATTGTAGTGAACACCATATTCAATAATTATTCTGAATTTTATCAAAATGAATCAATTTTAAGCCGTTATACATGAATTTTAGGCCAAGATAGCAACAACTCTCTGAGGGGCGGGGCGTTTATGGAACTCATGTCCTGTGCAGCTGTGCCCTTTCAAACATTTTGGCGCCAAATTGAAGATTTGAAACTTCTCGATTTGCAATAACAAGAAGATGATGATTACTGTAGAACCTGTGAGGTTCCAGAGGTTTCTAGCCTGCTGAAGGTGATAGGAATGTTCAATGTTTTCTGTACCTGCTTTTGGAGTGA
>OZ022251.1:1786816-1819316 GCA_963978915.1 Caenorhabditis parvicauda | reverse complement strand
TTTTTCGATCTGAAAACGGGGGTTTCAGCTACTTATGAAGTAAAGCATAGTATTTGAAACATGAAATAGGGAAAAATGGGCAAAAATTAGCATTATTTTTAGGGGTTCCATGTTTTTGACCACTTGAATCGATTTCTTAGTCGAAAAAACAATTGAAAACGTTCAAATTTTCCTCTAGAATTGAGGATTATGAAGAAAGAAGTGTTTTCCGTATTTTTCGTCGAAAAAATAACTTTTTATAAATTTTCGAATCAGAGTAACTTTTCAGGCACTAAGTGGAAAGTTCTTTTAATTTTTGAAAAATTTTTTTTTTTCAAAAAATCGATTTTCTCTGTTTTTTAAATCGATTTTTTAAAAAAATTTTTCCTCAAAAAATCTTGTTCTGAATCATCATGAGAGTTATTTCCATGAAAAAAAGATGAAAATATTGATTTTTTCACTTCTCATCTCAGTAGTGACAAAAGTATGATGAAAAAACAGAGATTTTTCAGTACTCGCAAGACTGTTCAGCATGACAGAGGAGGCTCTTGCAACAGAAAACGTAAGTTCTCGTGAAATTATTGAAAAAAAAATGTTCACAAAATTTTAGTTATATTTTCTCGAAACACAACTCCGTTTTTTAAAAATATTTTTCATCAAAACTGTAAAAAAATTAAAAGGTTCAGTATTTAGTGAGGCTAAATGTAGTTTGATTGTTATCACTCATTTCAAGTGTAAAAAATAAAATGCCTAAAAATAAAATTGTATTTTAAAATTTTAAAATATTTTTTCAGGTTGCAACCCCGAAAGGGGGTAAACGGCAAGCAGCAAAGTCTGAAGGAGAACCAGCACCAAAAACTAGAAAACCGTATACGAAACATAACACAGTTGTGCTAGTTTATGAGGTGAGATTTTTAATGAAAGAAGAGCCAAACAATTGATATCTGATCTGTAACATAAGTACAAGAAGTGTGCATAGGTCGTTTACTTTTCTTTGATACTGCATATTTACATATTTCTAAGAATGATTACAAATTAAATCATAAATGTTCAACTAGAATTGTTCTGATAAAAAATATTCGAATTTTCAAAAAAAGCTACAAAAGTTTATTAAAAACATATCGGAATTGTTCAAATGAAAGTACAAATCTATCACAATCATTCTGACCGGATCATTTTTTGATTGAAAAAATTCATTCTTATTTTTTGAAGGTATTTTCTTTGTATCTGTTAAAAATTGAAAAACAAATCTCAACAGTCATTGATCGCGACTTCATAACGTTTTTGAATTTATTCGAAATATGATAAAAACGAGAAAAGAATAAGCAAGAAAACGATTATATAATTATGAATAGTGCATTCAATTTACAGGACCCCCTGGAAGAATTCGATTGGAATTATTATCTCGAAAAAGAAGGCGCGGTAGCCGCGCCACCTGAGAACTTTTATCAAAAAGAGCCACCTGAAAACCGTTTTGAAGTCGGGATGCGGCTTTCCATTCCAGATTTGTCCAGTGAGTTTTCTGAGAAGCGTCGAATCTCGGGAAAATAGGGGTTTCCAGTTTTTTTCGTGGCAAAATTGAGTGAATTCATGACATCTAATGTTTCAGATCAGAATATGAATCAATGTCTTGGAGAAGTAACACATGTTTGTAAGGTAACTTTTCTTCTCATTGCTAAAAATAGAGTTGCTAAATGCGTTCGAATTATAGAATTCCTGTTATTAGTTATTTCAACTTCTAACTTATGTTTCAATGTGAAATTTTTCATAATTTATATGATAAAAAGTGTAATTTTCATAATTTTATGTCCAGATGATACGGTCATTTTCGGTGATCTGGAGTACCTACAGTAGGATTAACCATCATAAAATTCAGATCTGGGTAAGAGTCCTGCTTCTCGGAACCGACAACTCGTACGCTAGCTATTTCATAGCAGATGACAGGAGCTTGAAGGCGATTGTGTACGTTTTGATCTTTTTCAGGAAGAGAAATAATGTTTTTCATTTAAAAAATGATTCGTGTGAATGACAGATCGTCTCAGTGACCACAGGTCTAGCACAAAATATTTATTGAGTCCAACGTTTCGGCGTCAAGCCATCATCAGGGACAGTAAGTTACCTATAAATATTCACATGAGATTGGTTAGCATTAAAAGGTTAGTTTGAAAAACAGGGTGGTGTCTCTAGAAAAAAATTAATATAGAGTTAATTGAGGCACCAAAAAAATTAACTCTGAATGATTTTCCGGAGATGATTTTCAAAAGTTATTAGAATCAGTTTTAGTTGCTTTTCTCTTTTTATGACCTCTGTTATCGTTCAACTTTATATGAAGTTAATTCCGGAGTACATTCAGAGTTAATTTTTTTGGTGCCACTCAATTAACTCTATATTATTATTTTTTCTAGAGTGTGGTTAGGAATGAAAATAAAACATGTTAGTGGAAGGGATATTTAAAAATGGTATAATTTCAGTCCTGATGATTGTGTCGACCGTGACGTCACCAAGACAGTGCTGCAAAGCGAGCTTCAGATACCTGGATCTTTCCGAAAGGGTCATACCATGTGGAAAAGATTCAAAGAAGCGAATCTGACGAACTTGGCACCTGTTGAGATCTTTAACCCGGTTTGTTTTTAGGTTAATATGTCCGAGCTGTGATTTGTGATATTTTAGGTTCTTTCTGAAAATTGCGTTTTTTTGAATGTTTAAAGATTAAATTGCTGTTTTTAATGCGTGTAGCTATGTTGCGATAGGTTAGTAGTTTTGAAATTACCCGTTCTGGGTTCTCGAAACCCATTCGTCACGTGATAGTTCATGCAATTTGAGTTGTCCGATTGGTTAGTTCTTGGTCTCGAACCGTAAGTCACTTACAGTGTCACCGTAAAAAAAGAGAAAACTACTGTACCTCAAACTTGGATAACTCAACCAATTCAGCTCTTCCGTGAACCTCGTCCAACGTACTATCACAACGAATTCCAAGTCGGGCAAAAGCTTGAAGCAGTCGATCTGAAATGTTTCAATGGAATGATGTCAGTGGGAACGATCAGTGCTGTTGATAGGGTTTTTCTTTCAAAATTTGAATTGATTAAAATAGACTCTGTTTAATCCCAAGATACTTTTTTAAAAATCTTGGTTTTAATAATAATAACTTTATTTCTTGAAAAAAACCAGCAATAACCGCCATGAGCACAGATAATGGGCGTGGAACCCGTAGGATAACCTTTAAAAATAGCTGCTCCGGTCAGAACAGTTGTGCGATTTTTTGCAAAAATCACGTTGGATAAAATTGTAAGATAACCAGAAGGAAAGGAACTGAATATGATTGTTAGTAGTGATAGAAGATTGGTGTTAGTTGTTCGACCAGGATGTTCAGATCAATTCCAACCAGTAGTCTGACAAATTGCATTCGACCGTAATTTAGGAAGGTTCCCAGCTATTAATAGAACAAGGGTTTCTGTGACTTTTCAATAAAAAAAAAGATGGATGAAGTTATGAAGTTTGTTTTCTCAAAAATGGAAATCGTAATACTCGTTAAAATAATGTTTTCATATAAAATCCCTATCGAATACATTTCATGATAATAATTTCAGGATTGTGTCGTCGTTCACTTCGACGGCTGGCCGAAAAAGCACGACGTGAAGGTATGTTTTAGATTTACAATCGGAACGTTATAGGTTGTTTTTCTTGGGTACTGTCTATGCGAACATGATTGACAGTCTAATACTCTCTGCTTCAAAAGTGTTCAGAATCGTGAACATCCATTTCCTTCCAACAGTTTCTGTTGATTGACATGAGATTGTCATAATTTCATCTTTTAAATATTGATTTTCAGGTTCCCTTTGACTCAAGAACCTTGTTCCCGGTAGGATACGCATGGAAAGCGAAACTCATCGTTGCACAGGTTCCTGATCATGGTGAGATTTGAATTTCTCAGAAAACGCGCTTTGAACGTTGCGGACTGTTTTCGACATTAGTTTTACCTACTTCAATCACTTTTCCGTTAAGATTTGTGAATCTGGAACGAAAAAAAAGTAGGAAAAGTAAATTTTTTTGAATTACAGTAACTGAAATTTGATCTGCTCTATCGACTTTCTTTGCTTACACTTTTCAACTGCGTTTGCCGCAATGTGAGACATAACAAGGTCTCTCAACAGTTTCTGGAAACTTTGATAAATGTTGAAACATGTAAAAATGTTAACATTGTTTAGAAAAAAAAACTTGCTCCTTTCGAAAAGGCATTTTTGTGTTCACTTAGTTTTTCAAAGTATCAGAAAATTTTACTGATTAAATTATACATCGAAGTGTATCGAAAAACATACGTTTTCATATGGCAATAGACTTCTTCTCAAAATTCTGGAATAAATTGTTAGTGAAACATGTAAAAGTTTTTTATTGGAAAATTTTTTTAACTTCATTTTTCAGAGAATCCGAAAGTTTCACCAAACACCAGGGCGCAGCGCCAAGAAGCCGCACCCATGATAACACCGATGCTAGAAGACGTAAAAGATACACTGTCTCTGAGTGACGTGCTTGAAAACGGATCAGATGATGTCGCAAACTTTTCGGGAATGCAAGATTTGGACTTTTTCGTAAGTATTTCAGTTATTTTCATGAAGTAAGGAGAACAATGATATCGTACACAGAAATTTAATTTGAAAAACAGAATTTTAAGGACTTATTGAAAGAAAATACGAAAATACATAGATTTAATTTCCATGTTTAGGGAGATAAGAAAGAGGAACCGGACGATGTCCCAACGTCTTCGACCAGTTCTGAAATGCCGATAAAACGAACTGTTGTGGTTTCGAGAGTTACGGGATTGCCGTCGAGAAAACATATCAGGTAATTTTCAACGAATCTAAAAAATTATAAAAAATGGTAGAGAGCTACGTTTTTTAAAGTCGTACGCAGTTTTGTATGAAGTTTTCGTGGTTGTTGACAGATCGTCTTAAATAATAATATTTATTCATAACGAATAAAAATACTTAAGCTTCAATAACGGCCAGCAATAGCCGCTTAAAGCTCGAACAAATAAGGGAATGTGGTGACTCTTAGAACCTGTTTCAGAAACTGCTCCGGTCAGGACAGTGTAGCATTTTTTGCAAAAAATTGACTTCAGAGATAAACAGGACTTTGCCAGGGTACCAGAAAGGAAAGAACTAAATACTGGTGTTAGTATTGATAGAACAATGGTGTTAGTAGTTCGATCAGGGTATTTTGTTATGTCCAGTAGAATTGCACAAGATGTATTTATTTTCCAACGTTTCGGCAATCACGCCATCTTCAGGGATATATACTTATAATTATTTACATTAGATAGTTAGCAATAAAGGCTAGTTATGACAGACAGAATAAAATAGTATTGTGAGAAATAAGAAATGAGAAATGTTAGTGTAAGGAGACCGATCAACGGCTAACAGGTGCGGTAGTCGGTCAAAAGGCAAAATTAAGGGGTTGGTCAAAATTTTGAGAAGCCAGAAAACCCTTGCCGAAGTGGTTTGAACATCAGTCCAAGGGAACGAAGCATGCCACCATATAAGTAAGCTCTTCTTTCGTCTCATTGAAACGTTCAGCCAAAGGCCTACCAGTTTCTCCAACGTAAAATTCGCCGCAGTCGCAAGTTATTATGTAAATCACTCCCTTTTTCTTACATCCACCTTGTGTGCAGTTTTTCCCTGAAAGAAAATTGTCTTTTAATTAGACATCCTAGGTTACTGAATTTTGCTTTCATCGACCATAAAATTCTTTCAGACCACCGAATGATAAAGACAAGAATGTGATAAAGCTCTTGCAAAAGGCAGTCGACGACGAGGTAGAAGCATCGGTTCAAGCATCGGTGCAAGCCTCGTTGAAGGCGTACGGGAATCAACCACCTAGAATCGTCATTCCGGCTGGGTACAGACTACGAGATGATGTAAGTTTTAAATTTTTGGCAAATAGTTTTTCAATCCAATCTAATCAATAACTTTAGCGTTGTATTTGAAACGATAAAAAGTTAGACGCTTAGTGTATACCTCTGGGCAAACGTTCGGTATCTGTATGGATCCAAACGGAATTGAAAAAATACCGAGTTTTATTAATAATAATAACTTTATCCTTTGAAAATATAGTTCATGAGCTTCGTGACGACCAGCAATAGCCGCCATGAGCACAGATAATGGGCGTGGGAACCATAGGAGAACCTTTAAAAAAAAGCTGCTCCGGTCAGAACAGTTGTGCGATTTTTGCAAAAGGTACGTTGGATAAGTTTGTGAGATAACCAGAAGGAAAGGAACTGAATATGATTGTTAGTAGTGATAGAACACTGGTGTTAGTTGTTCTACCAGGATATTCAGATCAATTCCAACCAGTAGTCTTACAAATGGTATTTTACCGTAATTTAGGAAGGTTCCCAACAGTTAATAGAGCAAGGGTTAGTAATTGAGGACAGAATAGTAAGAATGAGAACTGTAGGTGATAGAAGAAGGAACTCATCTCTGCAGGCATCCAGAACTCTTGTAGACCGTAGGTACCGTAGAGGAAATTTTCAGTGGAATGTCTAATTTTTTTAGAAATGAGTTGAAGGAGGTGGCCAGAACGGCCACACTCAGAAAAGAATTGGCTATACTGTGTTCGTCCGGTTTTCAACTTAATGTGTCATAATTGTGTCATGAAACGTGCCAGGTTACAACTCTCCTGTAAAATTTAATAATAATAACTTTGTTCATTGAAAATAAAGTTCATAAGCTTCGTGGCGACCAGCAATAGCCGTCATGAGCACAGATAATGGGCGTGGGAACCGTAGGAGAACCTTTTGAAAAAAGCTGCTCCGGTCAGAACATTTGGTGGAGACTCTTCACTCTCTTCTCTAAACGCACTATCTCGCCGCCGACGCTTGCGTCTAGCGATAGTAAACGCTCTCTCAAGGTGTCTCTGTTCGTCTGGCGCTCTCTCGCGTTTTTTCTCTCACATGATAGCGTGAAAAAAGAGTTGTGCGAAGTACCAAACGTGTAATTCACACTGCGCCAAGCGCAGTAGAAAAAGTGTCGGATCAAGCAGTGACCCCGCCCCTTCGTAAATCCTGCATCGCCGTAGATCAAATTACAGTTACTGTAGTTTAAAAACTTTTCTCTGACGTTTTTTTTCGAAATTCATGATAAAAAGCTAGTTACAGAAGAAAGTTACATGATTTGCAATTTTTCAATAGAAATCAGCGAAACTAATTCGCTTGTTAACTTGAGAAAAATAGGGTAAAAGAATGAAAAAAATATCGATGTGAGAACGCGCTCTATAGTGAAATTTCGTTCAATAAAATTTGCTTGCAACGCGTCTAATCGATAATGATCATCGTTAGCTCGGTGTGTGATTCCCATGTGGAAAGAATTCATTTTCCAGCAACCGTCAACCTCGTCGCCAAAGCCTCACCAACAGCGTATTCCAATGCTCACCCCACGTAACTACGACGCCAGGAATCCGCGCTTCCCGGTAAGGAAGATCACACCAGTCGTTGCTCATTCACCGCCACTGCCTCCACCACCAACGGTTAGATGTCATGTACAACAAGAGGTTAAGATGAGCGCCAAAAGGGTCAAGATGCTTGCCGCGCAGGTAGTTGTTTTCTCTATTGGAGAAGGGGCCGCCCACTTTTCGAGGAATAAACTTGGGTATGGTCTTCTTTTCTTAGTGGATGAATGGTATTATTCAAATTGAACGATTTTTAACATTTTGAAATAACTAATAATACTCCGGAAAAAATGAATGTAATTTGAAGGTGCCATAAGAATCTTTAAAGACCATAAAATTTCTTTATGGCACCTTTAAATGCCATTATTTTTCCGAATGTTTATTAGAGACATCTGTGATATCTTTATGACACCTTTGAATTCTATTTGAATATTAGGCGTTTCTGAGATGACTTCGAAGAGTATTTAAATGTACACCGGATGTCATTTAAAGATTAGAAATTTCAAAAGTGAAGAATAGTAATCAATAACATTGAAATGTGCTAAAAAGAACATAAATGAACTTCAATTCAGACATAATCTTTAAATCACATTCATTATTTTTCGGAGTACTGAGAGAAACGGCAAAATTCTCACGGGTTTTTCCGTTTTCTAGCTTTATTAGTTTTTTTGAAGGTAATAATTTAAGTCTTATAACAGTTTGAAATCATCGCTTTAAAAGTATATAATCTTTTTAAGAAAGCCTCTTCGATATCGGAAAGTCTAGTTTGGTCTTTTTAGTTTATTGAATTGTGTTCTCTACAATGATATTAGGGAAGAAAATTTCGAAATATCAAAAAACGGGTAGAGAAAAATGATATTCCAGGCTCGCGGACCAAATTACATGAAGAAAACTCTACCTGATGCTCCGGTAGTTGTCGACAAGGTGTCACGTGAGTGGAAACATTCATTAAAAAGCTTAAAACCATGAATTCAGAGATTCTTTTCAAAGCCGGTGAGGACATCAGAGTACTTGAAGAGAAACACAACTATCGAGGATCATATCAAAGGGTGAGCCGACCTGAGGCAGGCACCCTATTCTGTCCGATCTTTGAGAGGTTGAGATGGATTAGTCTTAGTTTTGACGGTCTCCTGAAAATTTTGAATTCCCGCCGAAAAACAACAGATTGTGCCATCCTGTCTGATCTCTGAGACGTTGAGGCGGGTTAGTCAGATACTTCCTTCCCACTGAAGTTTTTGAATTCCCGCCAAATTTAGACCCGAGACAGCTACCTCATTCTGTCCCATCTTTGGGATGTTCTGTTGTACACTTCGCCAAGCGCAGTAGAAAAGTGTCGGATCAAGCAGCGAGGGGAGGCGACCAATAATCAGCGAGCACAAACTCCGCCCCTTCGTAAATCCTGCACCGCTGTAGATCAAATTACAGTTACTGTAGTTAAAAAAAACTTTTTTCTCAATGGTTTTCAAAATTCATGATAAAAAGCTAGTTACGAAGGAAAGTTACATGACTTCAATTTTTCATTAGCAATCGTCGAAACAAATTCGCTTATTGTATTGCCAATAATTGGCAGTCGATTGGCAATGCAGTTTGTTATAACATCATCTTTAACGTCAAGAAGGCCTAGAAATAAAAATCCAAGTCAATTGCATTGCCAATCGACTGCCAATGATTGGCAATATGCCCATGCCTACCCCAATCGGTCATCTCATTTTTGTCCGATCTTTTGGATGTCGACTCAGATCAGTCATATAAATACCACGCTGAACCTTTGTATGACTCGATCCCCGGTCACCTCATTCTGTCCGATTATCTCATTTTCACTTGAGTGACCGTGATAAAATATTTGTTTTCAGAGACATACTGAAATCACCCCAGTCAATGTGCCACTTGACCAAATCGCCTTGGTAAAGGACAGTGTCCCGTTGACCGAGTTCGAAGAGATAATGCAAAGGATGCAAGAAAAGAATGATGTTGATCTTGCACATACCTTGTCTGTGAATATTGAAGGTTGGTGTTTGTTGAAGCCTCTAAGGCAATTGTTCGATCCTTGTCGCGGCTTTTTTTTTGCTTTTTACTATCTCGACCGAGATCACCAAGGTAGTTTAGTCCTCGTGTTCTAGCCACCTTTCTCTGATTAAAACCACCAAAGAAGTTATTTCTCTCTCTCTCTCTCTCGCCCTCTCTCTTTCTCTCTCTATCTCTCTCTCTCTCTCTCTCTCTCTATATATCTCTCTCTCTCTCGCTTTCTTTCTTTCTCTCTCTCTCTCTCTCCCTCTCTTTATCTCTCTCACTATGATTTCAATGATTGAAACCAGAAAGCGACAAGTTCGATCTCTCTTACCCTTTTTTCTTGTTTTTTTCACCATCACGACCCAACTAGACCACCAAAGAAGTTTAGTCCTCTTGCTTCTCTTGTCTTTATCGAAGACCACCCATAAATCGGCTTCAACCATAAAAGGGCGGAGCAAAGGGGGCGGTCCCCTTGTTCTATTATTAATTTGATAAATTATGTTGAAATTACACAAGTAGATTGACCTCTTCAAAAACTAGAGACCACCCAGGTAGTAATTCTCTATTTTTTCAGATCTCATCGACAGAGAATCGCCGTACGGAAGTGAAGGTTCCATGATTCCAGATTCGACCCAAGAGTTTGTTCGAGTTTCGGTCGAACCTGAAGAGGAATTGCAGGAATTGGTTAGTATCGATTTTTGAAATTCACTTGTTTTGGCTCGCGAGTTCAATCCCCATCGAGATCATGGTTTTTGCATTTTTCTATTTACTTTGGTCACGATGGAAATTGGGTCCTCTTAAGCTCTGAGCGCGTATAGAATATTCAGTCTGTCGGTTAGAACTCACAAGTTCAATCCCCTTTGAAATCATGATTTTTCTTTCTCCTCTCTCTCTATTTAAATACAAATTTCAGAAGAAACCCGGATTCGCAATCAAAGAATCTACTGGTAAGCGAACATTCCCGAATTCTCAATTGAAAGTTTCAATTTTAAGCCAGTTGCTACATCAACAAGTGCTGCAGCATTCCATCGCTAAGGTTGGAAGATGTACGTTTGAATTTTAAGTTTGGCGCCACTTTTGGAAATTTGAAGTTTTATGACGGAGTATGGCTTATGGAGTCAAGTGTAGCTTGATGTCTGAAACCACTTTGAAGTCGCGCTCTACTGAAGTTGCGAACCGCACTGCACAGCCGCACATCTCTCTGTTTACTGCTTGAAAGTGAATGAACTCTGATCACTCCAAACAGTCCTCAGTGTCTCGCTAGCTCTCGCGTGTCAGCAGTCTCGCCGTCTGCCACACTCTCTCACTCATTCGCAAGCATTGATTTCTACAGTAACTCGCGATTTTACTTTTAATTTTTGTGAGGAATGTTCGAACTTTTTGATTTCAAGCGCTCGTTAGTGACGTTAACATGTTTTAAACAATCGAGTAGTAGTAAGAATGTAACACAATGGAAAAATACTCATTGAAAATGAAAAGTAATACGGGACAATGAAACGAGATTATCGATTAGCCTCCATGCCCCACCCCCCGTAAACCTACACAGAACATTCTATGACCGCTTTGGCGCATAAACAGGGAGATGCCATGGCATATGGAGTGTAGCTTGATGTCTCAAACCACTTTGAAGTTGCGAACCGCACTGCACAGCCGCTGTGAAAATATGTTGTTCAAACAAAAATTAAAAAATGAGTCCTGTTCCCACTTTTTAATTATTTCTTTTTGTGGAGGACTTGTTGGCCTTTTGGCTCTTTTTTTTGTAACGATTGGCCTTTTGGCTCTTTTCAATTCTTATTTTTTTTCAAAAATGGTGAATTTTCAGTATTTGAAAATTACCTTTTTTATTTCGGTGGTTCGGCGGCTCCGGGTGTGCTCCTTGTGCCCATGTGAAAATTATATTGTACTTCCAGCTGGTATTCTTGGGTCTTCGACCCTTCTTCTTCAACCAATAGACGGATTGATCAACAATTTATTAATCCCCAGTAAAAAGAACCAGCCTCTCTGGTTCTCCTGCAATACATACAATGAAATTGTGATGAGGCAGGGAACATAAGGCTTAGAATTGATATAAATACATACGGAATAATATAAAAGCTTAATAAACAAATGAAATGAGCCTAAACAATAATATCAATAATTAGAAAATCGAAGTGTTACGGTAAGCGGCGTGTGTGCACTGCCAATGCACCGACGCAACCGCACACTTTTCCTTTATTCTTCTTAGCTTCGCTAACACTGCCCTCTCCTACGTGTTGTCTCGAGCGGTGTCGTCGCTGACCGTGCTCTGGGAGTCGTCCCATTGATCGTCCTCCAAGGTCGTCGTGATGTCCATGTGCTGCGAGAGACCACCATGGTCGTTCCTTCTTCTTTCCGGTGGTACTGCCTCTTGTACTGTTCCGGTCATAAAACTGCATTTTCTTCTCATCATCGGTCACTTTCTGTGTGGTAGAATCGTGTTCTGGGGGTAGTCCCACTGACTTTTCTTCTCCAATGACGTTGTTTTGGCCATGTGTTGAGTGACGCCTCAACGGTCGCTTCATCTTCTTTTCGGACAGACTGCCTCTTGTACTGCCCCGGTCACGAAACTGTGCATTCTCCTGTTCGTTTTTCTCTTTCTGCGAAGCAGAACCTTCCCGGCACCGAGAGGAAGTGTCTGTTGTGCCCGGTTCGATCTTCGTCTTCTGCTTTTCTCCTGCTCTTCTCTGCACCGACATCTCGCTTCTTGTGAGCCTTGTCCAGGATACTCGTTTTCTGCCACTGTCGTGCTGTCCCTGTCCTTCCGTTTCAGCCAACTGCTCGCATCCCTTGGTCTGGGTGTCACGTTCCTTGCCTTTCGATGTGGGAGAACCTTGCGTCGTGTAACCAACGACGGTGTCCAGGAGAGTGATCCCTGATGGGAGTACTTTGACCGGACCCGTTCCCTCGATCACGAATCGAATCAGATCATTTCCTATGAGGATAGTTGGCTTCACTCTGTCTTTCCAGACGTCTTCGTTAACCATGACCTTGTTGTCTTCCAGGTACTGTCTATCCTCCTCTGACAAGGGGGCCTTCTTCATAGAACAATTCAGGCGTTGTGTTTTCAGCATTTCGAACTTCTTCACGGCTCCGTTCATCTTCAATTCGATTGCCGCCACTTCATGGAATCGTTCCGGTTCACTGCTCAGGGTCCGAAGTTCCATCTTTGCCGTAGTTCTGACTCGTAATCCTAGCTCTTCAACAATAGCCTCATCGATGACCGAGTGTGTTGATCCGGTATCTATGATCACACTCGTTCTGGTCCATTCTTTCTTCCTATTGTTGAACGTTGCTAAGGACACTGTCGGTAGGTAGCCCTCTGTACCCAATCTTCTGTCGCCTGAGTAGGAGTGATACGAAATCATTTTTGTCTCGACGCGACCCTCGTTAGGGTCAAGCGCAGACTTGACTTCCTCAGTAGCCCAGGTTTCTGCTTCTTCGTCGGTCTGTCCTTCACCATGAATCACGGACTTTCTCGTTGATACTGGCCGGTCACAAATCGATTGATGATGTCCCATGGAACCGCATTCTGTGCACGCCTTCTTGGTGGAACAGAACCGAGTGATGTGTCCCAGCCTTAGACAAGACAAGCATCTCTTGGACTCCAGCAGCTTGGCTTTGCGAACTTTCTGCTCTTTCACAATTCTGCATTCCTGAGCATCGTGATCGTCGCCTCCACAGAACGGGCACACTGCACACGGCTCGTGCGTGGTTGTCCAGGACCTTCTTTCTTCTTTCGCCTTACATCGGTTCATGATGTATTCCACGCGTTCCATTTCGCCAATGGACGTTTCGATGGCTTCCAAGGTGTCGTTCATACTCCATGTGTGGCGTGTCCTGGCTTCTTTCTTTGCAACCTCTTCGATGGTGATGTCTGTGAACTTGCCCAGAACATCTCTTCGCCAATCTTCTCTGTCGACGTCGACCACCTCCTTACGCAGCTTGTAAATGAGATTAGTCAACTGCTGTAGAAGGGTCATTTCGTCATCTCTTCCTTTCCCTTCCAACAGTGTTGCTTTGAACTTCCGAGTCAGTCTCTCCACTCTGTTCTCGATTTGGCCGTAATTCTTGACGAGCTGTTCTTTCAGGAACTCGTAGTCGTCTCCGTCGTTGCCCAAGTTTTCGAATTTCTTCTTGGCCTCTCCCGCCAGTCGACTCTGGAGGATAGCCATCTTGACAGTCGACGAAGCTTGCCCTTGGTCGACGTGTTCAAAGAATTGCCAGAAAACAGAGAAATCATCAGTTGCATCCGTCCCGTCGAACATGGGAAAGTCCATCATAGGCTCTCGGATGTACTGTGATACCGACGGTTGGAGCCTTGCCGATATCGGAGCTTCGGACTTCACATTGTGAGCTTGTTGGTTCGCGTTCATCTTCTTCGTTGGGTTGTTCAACTCGTCTGTCAGACTCACGTCGAACACCTTCTCGTGAGGTCGATTCAACTCGTCTTATAGACTCGCGTCGAACACCCAAACAACAACAAAAATGAGCTTGATACTACAACGACACCAGCAAAACCGTTATCACTGATGTATGCAGACACCAATCTCGAGACAAACAAAAATTAAAAAATGAGTCCTGTTCCCACTTTTTAATTATTTCTTTTTGTGGAGGACTTGTTGGCCTTTTGGCTCTTTTTTTTGTAACGATTGGCCTTTTGGCTCTTTTCAATTCTTATTTTTTTTCAAAAATGGTGAATTTTCAGTATTTGAAAATTACCTTTTTTATTTCGGTGGTTCGGCGGCTCCGGGTGTGCTCCTTGTGCCCATGTGAAAATTATATTGTACTTTCAGCAGGTATTCTTGGGTCTTCGACCTCCTTCTTCAACCAATAGACTGATTGACTAACAATTTATTGATTCCCCAGTAAAAAAGAACCAGCCTCTCTGGTTCTCCTGCAATACATACAATGAAATTGTGATGAGGCAGGGAACATAAGGCTTAGAATTGATATAAATACATACGGAATAATATAAAAGCTTAATAAACAAATGAAATGAGCCTAAACAATAATATCAATAATTAGAAAATCGAAGTGTTACGGTAAGCGGCGTGTGTGCACTGCCAATGCACCGACGCAACCGCACACTTTTCCTTTATTCTTCTTAGCTTCGCTAACAGCCGCATTGCTTTTCATTTTGTAATGAAATGTGGCGTATGGAGCCGCGAAGTGAAATGTTTTAAACCAATATGAAAATGCGCTGTATTGCATTTGCGAACCGCACTGCACAGCCGCATTGCTTTCCATGTTGTGATGAAATATGGCGTATGAAGTCGCGAAGTGAAATGCCCCAAAACAGTATGAGACTGCGCTCTATTGCATTTGCGAACCGCACTGCACAGCCGCATTGCTTTTCATTTTGTTATGAAATGTGGCGTATGGAACCTCGAAGTGAAATTTCTCAAAACAGTATGAGACTGCGCTCTATTGCATTTGCGAACCGCACTGCGCAGCCGCATTGCTTTCCATGTTGTGATGAAATATGGAGTATGAAGTCGCGAAGTGAACAGCCCCAAAACAGTATGAAACTGCGCTCTATTGCATTTGCAAACCGCACTGCACAGCCGCGTCGCTCTCGATCTTTTTCAAACTCACTTTCAGGTGGTTGAACTCATGCCCGACTACATCCGAGACAAGCCAGTAACTCACTTGTACAGAGTGTTAATGCAGTACATTTGTGACACGGTGATAGACAAAGAAAAGCTGATCGACAGCATGGACGTGGTTCAAAAGAGCCTGAGCTGTGTGACAGGTGAGCACGATGCTTCAGTTGACGGTGCGGAAAGTTTTGCACACTGCTGTATGCGATTTTGTGCTAGTCATCACACTCTGTCCAGTTACGGTCATTTTGATTCAGATTAATCACAAATGTTCGAAAATTAGAATTCCTAAATAGAAGCGCCTCTTAGGGTGGGGGCACCCTCTATCTTTCCCATCTTGGTCATGTTCACCTGGATTAGTCATAAATCTGCCCTATTTCAATCAATATGCTTCAGTATCTCTGGCCGAAGACACGACTGTGCTCGTGAAGCTGCCCCTGATCAAATCGAGGAAGGATATGTGGATCCAGATAGGGAAGAACCTCTGTGCGGTAGGTTTCAGATTTTGGAAAAAAAATGGCACAAAAGAAAAAATGGTGGAAAAGTTACGGATCAAACAGTAAAGGGAAACGACCAATAAGCAGCGAGCACTAACCCCGCCCCTCCGTAAATCCCGCATAGTCGTAGATCAAATTACAGTTACTGTGGTTAAAAACTTTTTTCTCGAACGTTTTTTTCAAAATTCATGATAAAAAGCTAGTGACGATCAGCCGTAGCTCGGTGTGAATGAGGTCTAGGAAGTTTTCGTCGTTGGTGGTCCGATTGAAGTTTTATTATTTTTTTAGGTATTGAAGACGACTTTGACGCTGCTAGTCTCGATCTTGTAAAATTTATATTTCTCAAAGTACAAAAGTAGGAATTGGATCATGATTACAGTAATCTTATGATGTAGTAATTGGTAAAAATTTCTTTTTCCCTATTTTTCTCATCTTAACAAGCGAATTTGCTTTTCCAATTGCTATTGAAAAATTGCAAATCATGTAACACGCTTTTTATCATGAATTTTGAAAGAACGTTCGAGAAAAAAGTATTTTAACTACAGTAACTGTAATTTGATCTACGGCGATGCAGGATTTACGATGGGGCGGGGTTTGTGTTCGCTGCTTATTGGTCGCCTCCCCTCGCTGCTTGATCCGACACTTTTCTACTCCGTTTAGCGCAGTGTGAAGTACATGAAGGTATCGTCCAGAGTTATACGAACTATAATGACAGTTGATATGTCGACTCGGATTAGTCGTAAAATCACCAAAACAACTGGAGTGAACATTATATTGTAGCTTGGAATCTGTCCAAACTTCATCTCGCCTTTCCTCCTGACTGGAGAAGCCTGCCCCTTGTGTCAGGGTTACATACCGAAGGCGGATCGAACACGCCTCGAGAGAATCAACATTGCACACATCAAGGTGGAAGTCGATGAGGAGCGCAGTGAGTAAATTTCTCTATGATATCGCCAATCGGCGACGTGCCGACAACAAATGAATGATTTCGCCTATTTTTCGTCCTGTCGCCGGCACGTCGCCGTATTGTAACCGCAACGTAACCGTATGGTCGCCGGTACGTCGCCATATTGTAACCGCAACGTAACCGTATGGTCGCCGGTACGTCGCCATATTGTAACCGCAACGTAACCGTATTGTCACCGGTACGTCGTCATGTTGTAACCGCAACGTAACCGTATGGTCGCCGGTACGTCGTCATGTTGTAACCGCAACGTAACCGTATTGTCGACGATACGTCGCTGCGTTGTTACCGCAGCGTAACTGTTTGGTCGCCGGTACTTCGCCATATTGTAACCGGAACGTAATCGTATTGTCGCCGGTACATCGCCATTTTGTAACCGGAACGTAACCGTATGATCGCCGGTACGTCGCTGCGTTGTTACCGCAACGTAACCGTATGGTCGCCGGTACGTCCCCATTTTGTAACCGGAACGTAACTGTATGGTCGCCGGTACGTCGCCATTTTGTAACCGGAACGTAACCGTATGGTCGCCGGTACGTCGCCATTTTGTAACCGTATGGTCGCCGGTACGTCGCCATTTTGTAACCGTATTGTCGCCGGTACGTCGCCATTTTGTAACCGGAACGTAACCGTATGGTCGCCGGTACGCCGCCATATTGTAACCGGAACGTAACCGTATGGTCGCCGGTACGTCGCTGCGTTGTTACCGGAACGTAACTGTACGGTCGCCGGTACGTCGCCATTTTGTTACTGGAACGTAATTGTATTGTCGCCGGTACGTCGCCATTTTGTAACCGGAACGTAACCGTATGGTCGCCGGTACGTATACACTCTGTTACTATAAAACAAGAACACCTATATTTTCTCATATTTCTTAGCTCATATTCAAGTTAGAACTATGCCACTCCACGAATGTTTTTAACGAACAGAAACAATGTTATTTGCCGAATATCAGCTGAATCGAACGATTGATTCAGAAGTTATAACAGAAAATGTCAAAAACAGGGTGTTACAAAAAAACAAGAACACTCAAATTACTGTAAGAAAAGAAAGTGTACGGTTGTCCAAACTTCATTTTTATTTCAATTTTTATTATTCAATAACTAATCAGTTATTTTTCAATGTATTGTGTGGTATAAAACATCTCTCTGGTGCATTAAAAGATAAAATCCTGTCTTTTCGTAAAAGCTGGCTTGTCCACATGGAAAATCGCAAGAAAAAATGGCAGCACAGCTCTGTGTGTACTTAAATATCTTTAAAAATGTAATTTACTGTTTCAGCTTGAGCGTTGAAAAAAATTGAATATTCTGAGTGATCGTGGAAGTCGTCTGATTATCGATAATGCTACTGACAACACGATTGGAGTGCGCGAATTCGCTGTCAAATGGTCTCAATCAATCTCTTCAACTACAGCTTGGCTCGGAATGAAGAGGTACAGATAAATCTAGTGTCAGCAAATCATAAAAGCACTCCATCTACCACGAAAACATAAAATCGCTTGACTGGAGTTCGCGACAAAAAAAATGAAAAAAAGGTACGTTACTTTTTGAGTGAATTGTTCGATTCCAAAAACGAAGTCAGCTCTCAGGGGATAGTTTTAAACAAGAAAATAAAATTTTAGATGAACCAGACGGTTTTAAAAGCTGTTGGAAAAAGTTACGGTAGGATTCCATCGTTTTTTCCACTCGTAATGAAAGTGCAGATGAACCTCTGACTTGCAAAGTTTTTTTTACGAACGGAAAATTTAATACTCAGTTTCTTCTGAGCACTGAGAATAGCTAAAAACATTTCTACATGCTTGATTGAATACAGATTTGTGAAGCTGTAGTTGAAGAGATGGATTGAGGCCATTTGACAGCGAATTCGCGCGCTCCAATCGTGTTGTCAGTCGCATTATCGATAATCAGACGACTTTCACGATCACTCAGAATATTCAATTTTTTTCAACGCTCAAGCTGGAATAGTAAATTACATTTTTAAAGATATTTAAGTACACACAGAGCTGTCCTGCCATTTTTCTTGCGATTTTCCATGTGGACAAGCCAGCTTTTACAAAAAGACAGGATTTTATCTTTTAATGCACCAGAGAGATGTTTTTTACCACACAATACATTGCAAAATAACTGATTAGTTATTGAATGATAAAAATTAAAATAAATATGAAGTTTGGACAACCGTACACTTTCTTTTCTTGCAGTAATTTGAGTGTTCTTGTTTTTTTGTAACACCCTGTTTTTGACATTTTCTGTTATAACTTCTGAATCAATCGTTCGATTCAGCTGATATTTGGCAAAAAACAGTGTTTCTGTTCGTTAAAAACATTCGTGGAGTGGCATAGTTCTAACTTGAATATGAGCTGAGAAATATGAGAAAATATAGGTGTTCTTGTTTTATAGTAACAGAGTGTAAATAACAATTTTATTTAAAAAAAACATTTTTTTCCAGAAGAAAAACTACTGGAAAACATGACTACTGAGGAACTCGAAGAGTTTGTGAAAGCTCACAATCTGCTCGCCGAAAAGTACATCCCGCTTTTGAACCAGCAGGTGAGCTTATGGTCGAGCGAAGCGAGGATGATTCAAAAACTGACAATTTTCATGATTTTCTGAGCTTTGAGAGGTTCAATTCTGATTTCGAGTCTACATTTTAGTTCCTGGAGTATTACATATTACATGTTATTATCTCTATTTTTAATTGAATATGATTGAAAAATAAAATTCAATGTTACATGAGAGTTTTAGATTCTGAAAAATAGGCAAAATTAGAATGCCAGTGAAAAAATCTCCCTCAAGAAAATTTAGAACTGAGAGTAGCGAATCTCGAAAAACACTATTGAGCGTAGAGGTTGAACGTTTTCTTACAGAAAATCAGCGGAAAGAACATTGATGAAATCCAGCCGAATGACTTGAGAATTTTCTGTGATCTGGAGCTCGCTGGATGTGTAGCGGTAAGTTTGACCAATCAGGAGAAGGGGCGGGGCTTCATCATTTGCAGTTCACTTAATCAGACAAGTGGGCAGGGCTCAAAGATTGATAGTTAGCCTTTCCACAAATCAGATAATTGCACGGTTCTTGAGATTTTGCAGTTCACTTCTCGTAAAATTGTAGTTCACTTCTCGACCAATCAGATAAATGGGCGGAGCTTTAAAAAATTTTTAGTTCATTTTTCAGTCTATTCTTTCAGATCACAAGCCTGGGCCGGAAAATCCGACAGATAACAGGTGAACCGTTCCCTGAAAGGATGGCCGAAGATGGTCCGGTCAGTCAAAACGATAACGCAGCATAGCTTGAGTTACCGTATACCAGATACGATAACAGAGACCAATTGAGGGTACCGTATACCCAGAAAGAGTATTTACAAATAATTTTCGTGTATTATTCCGTATTTTTTGATCTTGATTGAATTCACTTGCTTTAATCTCGTAATTGAACTTTTCCGTTTTTCCCTGGCCACCTTTTGATGCAACTCTTGTGTGAGCTTCACCTAACTCGGTATTATAACTTGCCTTAAATTTTTGATATTTTCAATAATCTAATAATTTCCCCCAGATAGAAACTATGTGAAGTAGGCGTGGCTTGAAGTATGCACTCCTTGCATCTCAAAGAACCTCTACGATTTGTTGAGTTTTTGATTATGTTACCTACCCCATTACATATTGATCTTATCGATCTAATAATGAAAGTATCTCTTCGTTGTATTGTTGTATTTTTAATTTTTCGGTTGAATAAATTCCTACAATTAGAAAAATGAGCGAATATCATTCTCTGCGAACTGCAGTCTACAAATGGTTAAAGGATTTTTCACACCTAATAAGACTAAAGCTTATAGAATCTCTCAATTCTGAAGATATGAGACATTTTTACAGGTTTCTGAAGATCTAAAAAATAAGCTAAAGGTTCTGACCCGCTGTTTCAGTACTCGACTTTAGCTTTTTGTTACTCGTCTGGCACAGGTTTTTCAGGAAGTTGATGGAAAAAAATGGATTCTTGAAAACTGATTTTAACAATTGTTAATATTTTGAACAACCAAATGAGGTGGTCTTTAATAAAGACAAGAGAAGCAAGAGGACTAAACTTCGTTGGTGGTCCAGTTGGGTCGAGATGCTGAAAAATAAGAACAAGAGCAACAGGGATTGAACTTGTCGCTTTCTGGTTTCAATCATTGAAACGATAGAGAGAGAGAGAGAGAGAGAGAGAGAGAGAGAGATAGAGAGAGAAAGAGTGAGAGAGAAAAAAATAACTTCTTTGGTGGTGTCGAGCGGGGTCGTGAAAATACAAAAAAAAAACCGCGACAGGGATCGAACTTGTAACTTTCTGGGTTTAATGAGAGAAAGATGGATAAAACACGAGAACTAAACTACCTTGGTGGTCTCGGTCGAGATAGTAAAAAGCAAAGATGAGAAACTTTAAATTGATGAAAATTTATTCTATTTTTTCTTATCCGCTCCGAAGACTTTATCGTTTCCTCCGACTCCTGCGAGTGTTTGGTAGTTTGGATCTTGTGTTGCTGGAAGGAATCGAATTTCTCATTAGAGCATGTTTGCCTACCGGCCATTCCTCCTTGTGACGGTGGCTTGGGTGGTGCAGCACCTGCACCACCGCCAGCAGCTTTGTCGCCACCAAAGACTTGTTCGTTACCACCCACTCCTGCCAATGTTTGGTAATTTGGGTCTTGGGTTGCTGGAAGGTTATTCTTGAACACTAGCTAATGAAATTCACACCGCACAACGCACATATATCGCTCGGAACATGGCCGTTTTCAAACGCGCTCTAATCTCAATTTTGCAGAATGAGTACGGTAACTCTCACAACTAACAGTTAGATCTTTGTGGATTTAAATTTTTACTCTTACTTTCAGTCCATTCTGAAATTAAAGGCGCATCACTTTATCGTTCTTGTGTTTCAAGGCGAAACTGCTACAGTACTAAGTAACCGATTTACGGAGGCCAGTTTTTTTTACAGGTAATGGAAGCTATGTGCAACGTCCTGCTTTCGCTGCCTACGCGAGGTCGGGAATAGGGTGAGGAGACGCAGACAAAAACCCGGTCAGAGAAAAAGTGCGTATGCGCCCTATGTACACTTTAGCGCCCCGCGCGTTTCAAAATTTTTGTTTTATTTTTCTGCAATTTCGACCGTATCTTGATTTTTAATGATCAGAACACCATTTTGTTTCCTTCCAAAGTTGATTCAAAGCCTTCAATCGCCTTACTTGTAAGCGGGGAAGCGAGAGAGTGTCGAGGGGGAGTGGGCGCAGAGTTCGAATCACGTCTAACAGGTATGCAGGGCGCTGTGCACCGCGCTATGCGCAGTAGAAAAGTGTCGGATCAAGCAGCGAGGGGAGGCGACCAATAAGCAGCGAGCACAAACTCCGCCCCCTTATGCACCGCTGTAGATCAAATTACAGTTACTGTAAATTTTTCTCTGACGTCTTTTTCAAAATTCATGATAATATGTTTTTCGCCGTTTTGATTTTTTTGCGGAGACTGTAATTTTTGTTATCCTTGTTATAAATTCAGCCGTTTATCGACACTTTGAATAAGTTTCACCTGCCATTCCCCCTTGAGCTGGTGCTTTTGGTGCTCCAGCTGGTGCAGCACCCGCACCATCCTTTTGTTCGAAGCAATCACCCTTGACTCCAGCCAAGGTTTGATAGTTAGGGTCGTAAGTACCTGAAACAATCACTTCTGGCAGCGAGAAGGATTGAACTTTGATCCCGTGACTGGAAAACAAACGCCTTAACCGTAAGGCCAGAGAGAATTAGATCTAATTTACCTTATTTTTGGAAAATAGATCTAATTTACCTATTTTCATCGTTTTCGTGGCATAACTTCTGAAAGAGGTGGAATTTTCAAAAACTGAGAAAAACGTATTCTTACATTCCCTTACTCTACCAGAAAAAGTAGTTATCGTAGGTATCGGCCAAATCAATTTAGATCTAGTTTGGAAGTTTCGCGATCTAATCTGGTTTTACTTCCCTGAGGACACATAGCTTACCTGCTACTGCTTTTTTATCTTCCGGCGCGTGAGGCTTTGGTTGGTCTTTTTCACTCTTCATAGCACTATCTTTAAAGGATGAAGAAGCTTTTTTCTGAACTTTAGTGGTAGGTCAAAAATGATTACTGTACCAGGGGACTATAGTTAAACTCACCTTTTTACAAGCACTTGCCAAATGAAGCATGACAACTGCAGAAGCTACTTGGATACAAAAGTGCAGGATTACATTCACAGTTTCGCTCATTTTCTGAAACTTCTGAAGGTTGAAAAGTGATGAGAAGAGAGTCGGAGCATCTTACTCTCGAGATGTATACGTATTGTTATAACACTTGGATGAGACGTAAAATGACTTTCTTTCGGGTTAATCTTCAAACGTGCTACGGTTCATCACGTTTTTATGTGGTTTTTGGGGAAATGATACCAAGCTCAATCCCTCTCGGAATCAGGGGTTTTGTTTTTTGTGATTCATGAACACAATTCTGGGTATCAGTTTTCAGCCTCTCTGAAGACATCAAATAGTAGAACTTGATCCTGTTGGGTAGACCAGCATTGGACCGTAAATGGGCAACATGTGGACCGGGCGACAGATGGACTGCGAGTGGACCGGCATTGGCTCGTCGATGGGCGACAGATGGACTCTAACGGCATCGGACTGGTCGACAGATGGATAAAACGGCGAAATCCGCGATGTCCTGGTTGCAGTGCTACTGCTCGACAACCTTTGTAAGTCGTTACTTTTCGGGACTTCGAAGCTTGAATGATCCAAAGTGTTTTCGCAAGTTTCAGTTCCAACATTTGGTTATACTCGAACTGATTGTAAACTGATATTGGAAGGTGATTAAACTGATAAGTTACTCTGATGTGATTCTGAGCCTTCCTTCTTCTGTTACAGCTGTCGAAATGGGAGATACCCCTAGGCAACACTCGCATTTTGTAACTCGGAGAAACTGATCGAGAGAGACTTCAATTTGTGATTCCGTTGTTCTACACCATTTTAGAAATGATATTGGATAGTTTCCGAGAGATTCGGAGACACAAAATTTTTGACCCCAAAAATCACATAAGGCTATAGCCCATGGATTTTTTCGATTTTGGGTCCGAAAAAGAATGTTGAGATTTTCATTGATATTGATTGAGAAACGTTTCAGAATCAGAATAAAGTTACTCTGACATGATTCTGAGCCTTCGTTCTGGTGTTACAGCTGTCGAAATGGGAGATACCCCGAGGCAATACTCGCATTTTGTAACTCGGAGAAACTGATCGAGAGAGACTTCAATTTGTGATTCCGTTGTTCTACACCATTTTAGAAATGATATTGGATAGTTTCCGAGAGATTTGGAGACACAAAATTTTTGACCCCAAAAATCACATAAGGCTATAGCCCATGGATTTTTTCGATTTTGGGTCCGGAAAAAAATGTTGAGATTTTCATTGATATTGATTGAGAAACGTTTTAGAATCAGAATAAAGTTACTCTGACATGATTCTGAGCCTTCGTTCTGGTTTTACAGCTGTCGAAATGGGAGATACCCCGAGGCAATACTCGCATTTTGTAACTCGGAGAAACTGATCGAGAGAGACTTCAATTTGTGATTCCGTTGTTCTACACCATTTTAGAAATGATATTGGATAAGTTCCGAGAGATTTGGAGACACAAAATTCTTGACCCCAAAAATCACATAAGGCTATAGCCCAGGGATTTTTTCGATTTTGGGTCCGGAAAAAAATGTTGAGATTTTCATTGATATTGATTGAGAAACGTTTAAGAATTAGAATAAAGTTACTCTGACGTGATTCTGAGCCTTCGTTCTGGTTTTACAGCTGTCGAAATGGGAGATACCCCGAGGCAATACTCGCATTTTGTAACTCGGAGAAACTGATCGAGAGAGACTTCAATTTGTGATTCCGTTGTTCTAGACTACTTTAGAAATGATATTGGATAAGTTCCGAGAGATTTGGAGACACAAAATTTTTGACCCCAAAAATCACATAAGGCTATAGCCCATGGATTTTTTCGATTTTGGGTCCGAAAAAGAATGTTGAGATTTTCATTGATATTGATTGAGAAACGTTTCAGAATCAGAATAAAGTTACTCTGACGTGATTCTGAGCCTTCGTTCTGGTTTTACAGCTGTCGAAATGGGAGATACCCCGAGGCAATACTCGCATTTTGTAACTCGGAGAAACTGATCGAGAGAGACTTCAATTTGTGATTCCGTTGTTCTACACCATTTTAGAAATGATATTGGATAGTTTCCGAGAGATTTGGAGACACAAAATTTTTGACCCCAAAAATCACATAAGGCTATAGCCCATGGATTTTTTCGATTTTGGGTCCGGAAAAAAATGTTGAGATTTTCATTGATATTGATTGAGAAACGTTTTAGAATCAGAATAAAGTTACTCTGACATGATTCTGAGCCTTCGTTCTGGTTTTACAGCTGTCGAAATGGGAGATACCCCGAGGCAATACTCGCATTTTGTAACTCGGAGAAACTGATCGAGAGAGACTTCAATTTGTGATTCCGTTGTTCTACACCATTTTAGAAATGATATTGGATAAGTTCCGAGAGATTTGGAGACACAAAATTCTTGACCCCAAAAATCACATAAGGCTATAGCCCAGGGATTTTTTCGATTTTGGGTCCGGAAAAAAATGTTGAGATTTTCATTGATATTGATTGAGAAACGTTTTAGAATCAGAATAAAGTTACTCTGACATGATTCTGAGCCTTCGTTCTGGTTTTACAGCTGTCGAAATGGGAGATACCCCGAGGCAATACTCGCATTTTGTAACTCGGAGAAACTGATCGAGAGAGACTTCAATTTGTGATTCCGTTGTTCTAGACTACTTTAGAAATGATATTGGATAAGTTCCGAGAGATTTGGAGACACAAAATTTTTGACCCCAAAAATCACATAAGGCTATAGCCCATGGATTTTTTCGATTTCGGATCCAGAAAAAAATGTTGAGGTTTTGATTGATATCGATTCAAAAACGTTTTAGAATCAGAATAAAGTTACTCTGACATGATTCTGAGCCTTCGTTCTGGTTTTACAGCTGTCGAAATGGGAGATACCCCGAGGCAATACTCGCATTTTGTAACTCGGAGAAACTGATCGAGAGAGACTTCAATTTGTGATTCCGTTGTTCTAGACTACTTTAGAAATGATATTGGATAAGTTCCGAGAGATTTGGAGACACAAAATTTTTGACCCCAAAAATCACATAAGG
This sequence comes from Caenorhabditis parvicauda, assembly GCA_963978915.1. Taxonomy (NCBI): domain Eukaryota; kingdom Metazoa; phylum Nematoda; class Chromadorea; order Rhabditida; family Rhabditidae; genus Caenorhabditis; species Caenorhabditis parvicauda. The sequence goes on along the minus strand of OZ022251.1, from coordinate 1,793,579 downwards.
CTATAGCCCATGGATTTTTTCGATTTCGGGTCCAGAAAAAAATGTTGAGGTTTTGATTGATATCGATTCAAAAACGTTTTAGAATCAGAATAAAGTTACTCTGACGTGATTCTGAGCCTTCGTTCTGGTTTTACAGCTGTCGAAATGGGAGATACCCCGAGGCAATACTCGCATTTTGTAACTCGGAGAAACTGATCGAGAGAGACTTCAATTTGTGATTCCGTTGTTCTAGACTACTTTAGAAATGATATTGGATAAGTTCCGAGAGATTTGGAGACACAAAATTTTTGACCCCAAAAATCACATAAGGCTATAGCCCATGGATTTTTTCGATTTCGGGTCCAGAAAAAAATGTTGAGGTTTTGATTGATATCGATTCAAAAACGTTTTAGAATCAGAATAAAGTTACTCTGACGTGATTCTGAGCCTTCGTTCTGGTTTTACAGCTGTCGAAATGGGAGATACCCCGAGGCAATACTCGCATTTTGTAACTCGGAGAAACTGATCGAGAGAGACTTCAATTTGTGATTCCGTTGTTCTAGACTACTTTAGAAATGATATTGGATAAGTTCCGAGAGATTTGGAGACACAAAATTTTTGACCCCAAAAATCACATAAGGATTTTCCCATGGATTTTTTCGATTTCGGGTCCAGAAAAAAATGTTGAGGTTTTGATTGATATCGATTCAAAAACGTTTTAGAATCAGAATAAAGTTACTCTGACGTGATTCTGAGCCTTCGTTCTGGTTTTACAGCTGTCGAAATGGGAGATACCCCGAGGCAATACTCGCATTTTGTAACTCGGAGAAACTGATCGAGAGAGACTTCAATTTGTGATTCCGTTGTTCTACACCATTTTAGAAATGATATTGGATAGTTTCCGAGAGATTCGGAGACACAAAATTTTTGACCCCAAAAATCACATAAGGCTATAGCCCATGGATTTTTTCGATTTCGGGTCCAGAAAAAAATGTTGAGGTTTTGATTGATATCGATTCAAAAACGTTTTAGAATCAGAATAAAGTTACTCTGACGTGATTCTGAGCCTTCGTTCTGGTTTTACAGCTGTCGAAATGGGAGATACCCCGAGGCAATACTCGCATTTTGTAACTCGGAGAAACTGATCGAGAGAGACTTCAATTTGTGATTCCGTTGTTCTAGACTACTTTAGAAATGATATTGGATAAGTTCCGAGAGATTTGGAGACACAAAATTTTTGACCCAAAAAATCACATAAGGCTATAGCCCATGGATTTTTTCGATTTTGGGTCCGGAAAAAAATGTTGAGATTTTCATTGATATTGATTGAGAAACGTTTTAGAATCAGAATAAAGTTACTCTGACATGATTCTGAGCCTTCGTTCTGGTTTTACAGCTGTCGAAATGGGAGATACCCCGAGGCAATACTCGCATTTTGTAACTCGGAGAAACTGATCGAGAGAGACTTCAATTTGTGATTCCGTTGTTCTAGACTACTTTAGAAATGATATTGGATAAGTTCCGAGAGATTTGGAGACACAAAATTCTTGACCCCAAAAATCACATAAGGCTATAGCCCATGGATTTTTTCGATTTCGGGTCCAGAAAAAAATGTTGAGGTTTTGATTGATATCGATTCAAAAACGTTTTAGAATCAGAATAAAGTTACTCTGACGTGATTCTGAGCCTTCGTTCTGGTTTTACAGCTGTCGAAATGGGAGATACCCCGAGGCAATACTCGCATTTTGTAACTCGGAGAAACTGATCGAGAGAGACTTCAATTTGTGATTCCGTTGTTCTACACCATTTTAGAAATGATATTGGATAGTTTCCGAGAGATTCGGAGACACAAAATTTTTGACCCCAAAAATCACATAAGGCTATAGCCCATGGATTTTTTCGATTTCGGGTCCAGAAAAAAATGTTGAGGTTTTGATTGATATCGATTCAAAAACGTTTTAGAATCAGAATAAAGTTACTCTGACGTGATTCTGAGCCTTCGTTCTGGTTTTACAGCTGTCGAAATGGGAGATACCCCGAGGCAATACTCGCATTTTGTAACTCGGAGAAACTGATCGAGAGAGACTTCAATTTGTGATTCCGTTGTTCTAGACTACTTTAGAAATGATATTGGATAAGTTCCGAGAGATTTGGAGACACAAAATTTTTGACCCCAAAAATCACATAAGGCTATAGCCCATGGATTTTTTCGATTTCGGGTCCAGAAAAAAATGTTGAGGTTTTGATTGATATCGATTCAAAAACGTTTTAGAATCAGAATAAAGTTACTCTGACGTGATTCTGAGCCTTCGTTCTGGTTTTACAGCTGTCGAAATGGGAGATACCCCGAGGCAATACTCGCATTTTGTAACTCGGAGAAACTGATCGAGAGAGACTTCAATTTGTGATTCCGTTGTTCTAGACTACTTTAGAAATGATATTGGATAAGTTCCGAGAGATTTGGAGACACAAAATTCTTGACCCCAAAAATCACATAAGGCTATAGCCCATGGATTTTTTCGATTTCGGGTCCAGAAAAAAATGTTGAGGTTTTGATTGATATCGATTCAAAAACGTTTTAGAATCAGAATAAAGTTACTCTGACGTGATTCTGAGCCTTCGTTCTGGTTTTACAGCTGTCGAAATGGGAGATACCCCGAGGCAATACTCGCATTTTGTAACTCGGAGAAACTGATCGAGAGAGACTTCAATTTGTGATTCCGTTGTTCTAGACTACTTTAGAAATGATATTGGATAAGTTCCGAGAGATTTGGAGACACAAAATTTTTGACCCCAAAAATCACATAAGGCTATAGCCCATGGATTTTTTCGATTTCGGGTCCAGAAAAAAATGTTGAGGTTTTGATTGATATCGATTCAAAAACGTTTTAGAATCAGAATAAAGTTACTCTGACGTGATTCTGAGCCTTCGTTCTGGTTTTACAGCTGTCGAAATGGGAGATACCCCGAGGCAATACTCGCATTTTGTAACTCGGAGAAACTGATCGAGAGAGACTTCAATTTGTGATTCCGTTGTTCTAGACTACTTTAGAAATGATATTGGATAAGTTCCGAGAGATTTGGAGACACAAAATTTTTGACCCCAAAAATCACATAAGGCTATAGCCCATGGATTTTTTCGATTTCGGGTCCAGAAAAAAATGTTGAGGTTTTGATTGATATCGATTCAAAAACGTTTTAGAATCAGAATAAAGTTACTCTGACGTGATTCTGAGCCTTCGTTCTGGTTTTACAGCTGTCGAAATGGGAGATACCCCGAGGCAATACTCGCATTTTGTAACTCGGAGAAACTGATCGAGAGAGACTTCAATTTGTGATTCCGTTGTTCTAGACTACTTTAGAAATGATATTGGATAAGTTCCGAGAGATTTGGAGACACAAAATTTTTGACCCCAAAAATCACATAAGGCTATAGCCCATGGATTTTTTCGATTTCGGGTCCAGAAAAAAATGTTGAGGTTTTGATTGATATCGATTCAAAAACGTTTTAGAATCAGAATAAAGTTACTCTGACGTGATTCTGAGCCTTCGTTCTGGTTTTACAGCTGTCGAAATGGGAGATACCCCGAGGCAATACTCGCATTTTGTAACTCGGAGAAACTGATCGAGAGAGACTTCAATTTGTGATTCCGTTGTTCTAGACTACTTTAGAAATGATATTGGATAAGTTCCGAGAGATTTGGAGACACAAAATTTTTGACCCCAAAAATCACATAAGGCTATAGCCCATGGATTTTTTCGATTTTGGGTCCGGAAAAAAATGTTGAGATTTTCATTGATATTGATTGAGAAACGTTTTAGAATCAGAATAAAGTTACTCTGACATGATTCTGAGCCTTCGTTCTGGTTTTACAGCTGTCGAAATGGGAGATACCCCGAGGCAATACTCGCATTTTGTAACTCGGAGAAACTGATCGAGAGAGACTTCAATTTGTGATTCCGTTGTTCTAGACTACTTTAGAAATGATATTGGATAAGTTCCGAGAGATTTGGAGACACAAAATTTTTGACCCCAAAAATCACATAAGGCTATAGCCCATGGATTTTTTCGATTTTGGGTCCGGAAAAAAATGTTGAGATTTTCATTGATATTGATTGAGAAACGTTTTAGAATCAGAATAAAGTTACTCTGACATGATTCTGAGCCTTCGTTCTGGTTTTACAGCTGTCGAAATGGGAGATACCCCGAGGCAATACTCGCATTTTGTAACTCGGAGAAACTGATCGAGAGAGACTTCAATTTTTGATTCCGTTGTTCTAGACTACTTTAGAAATGATATTGGATAAGTTCCGAGAGATTTGGAGACACAAAATTTTTGACCCCAAAAATCACATAAGGCTATAGCCCATGGATTTTTTCGATTTCGGGTCCAGAAAAAAATGTTGAGGTTTTGATTGATATCGATTCAAAAACGTTTTAGAATCAGAATAAAGTTACTCTGACGTGATTCTGAGCCTTCGTTCTGGTTTTACAGCTGTCGAAATGGGAGATACCCCGAGGCAATACTCGCATTTTGTAACTCGGAGAAACTGATCGAGAGAGACTTCAATTTGTGATTCCGTTGTTCTAGACTACTTTAGAAATGATATTGGATAAGTTCCGAGAGATTTGGAGACACAAAATTCTTGACCCCAAAAATCACATAAGGCTATAGCCCATGGATTTTTTCGATTTCGGGTCCAGAAAAAAATGTTGAGGTTTTGATTGATATCGATTCAAAAACGTTTTAGAATCAGAATAAAGTTACTCTGACGTGATTCTGAGCCTTCGTTCTGGTTTTACAGCTGTCGAAATGGGAGATACCCCGAGGCAATACTCGCATTTTGTAACTCGGAGAAACTGATCGAGAGAGACTTCAATTTGTGATTCCGTTGTTCTAGACTACTTTAGAAATGATATTGGATAAGTTCCGAGAGATTTGGAGACACAAAATTTTTGACCCCAAAAATCACATAAGGCTATAGCCCATGGATTTTTTCGATTTCGGGTCCAGAAAAAAATGTTGAGGTTTTGATTGATATCGATTCAAAAACGTTTTAGAATCAGAATAAAGTTACTCTGACGTGATTCTGAGCCTTCGTTCTGGTTTTACAGCTGTCGAAATGGGAGATACCCCGAGGCAATACTCGCATTTTGTAACTCGGAGAAACTGATCGAGAGAGACTTCAATTTGTGATTCCGTTGTTCTAGACTACTTTAGAAATGATATTGGATAAGTTCCGAGAGATTTGGAGACACAAAATTCTTGACCCCAAAAATCACATAAGGCTATAGCCCAGGGATTTTTTCGATTTTGGGTCCGGAAAAAAATGTTGAGATTTTCATTGATATTGATTGAGAAACGTTTAAGAATCAGAATAAAGTTACTCTGACGTGATTCTGAGCCTTCGTTCTGGTGTTACAGCTGTCGAAATGGGAGATACCCCGAGGCAATACTCGCATTTTGTAACTCGGAGAAACTGATCGAGAGAGACTTCAATTTGTGATTCCGTTGTTCTAGACTACTTTAGAAATGATATTGGATAAGTTCCGAGAGATTTGGAGACACAAAATTCTTGACCCCAAAAATCACATAAGGCTATAGCCCATGGATTTTTTCGATTTCGGGTCCAGAAAAAAATGTTGAGGTTTTGATTGATATCGATTCAAAAACGTTTTAGAATCAGAATAAAGTTACTCTGACGTGATTCTGAGCCTTCGTTCTGGTGTTACAGCTGTCGAAATGGGAGATACCCCGAGGCAATACTCGCATTTTGTAACTCGGAGAAACTGATCGAGAGAGACTTCAATTTGTGATTTCTTTAGAAATGATATTGGATCTCCGAGAGGTTTGGAGACACAAAATTTTTGACCCCAAAAATCACATAAGGCTATAGCCCATGATTTATTCGATTTCGGATATGTTGAGGTTTTGATTGATATCGATTCGAAAACGTTTTAGAATCAGAATAAAGTTACTCTGATGATTCTGAGCCTTCGTTCTGGTTTTACAGCTGTCGAAATGGGAGATACCCCGAGGCAATACTCGCATTTTGTAACTCGGAGAAACTGATCGAGAGAGACTTCAATTTGTGATTCCGTTGTTCTAGACTACTTTAGAAATGATATTGGATAAGTTCCGAGAGATTTGGAGACACAAAATTCTTGACCCCAAAAATCACATAAGGCTATAGCCCATGGATTTTTTCGATTTCGGGTCCAGAAAAAAATGTTGAGGTTTTGATTGATATCGATTCAAAAACGTTTTAGAATCAGAATAAAGTTACTCTGACGTGATTCTGAGCCTTCGTTCTGGTTTTACAGCTGTCGAAATGGGAGATACCCCGAGGCAATACTCGCATTTTGTAACTCGGAGAAACTGATCGAGAGAGACTTCAATTTGTGATTCCGTTGTTCTAGACTACTTTAGAAATGATATTGGATAAGTTCCGAGAGATTTGGAGACACAAAATTCTTGACCCCAAAAATCACATAAGGCTATAGCCCATGGATTTTTTCGATTTCGGATCCAGAAAAAAATGTTGAGGTTTTGATTGATATCGATTCAAAAACGTTTTAGAATCAGAATAAAGTTACTCTGACGTGATTCTGAGCCTTCGTTCTGGTTTTACAGCTGTCGAAATGGGAGATACCCCGAGGCAATACTCGCATTTTGTAACTCGGAGAAACTGATCGAGAGAGACTTCAATTTGTGATTCCGTTGTTCTAGACTACTTTAGAAATGATATTGGATAAGTTCCGAGAGATTTGGAGACACAAAAT
>OZ022251.1:1771816-1781816 GCA_963978915.1 Caenorhabditis parvicauda | reverse complement strand
AAAGATGTGGTTGGAAGGATCCGAACTGTCGTCTTGCTAGAGACAAAAAATATCTCATTTTTACGAATTTTTCAGAAGTTATTTTCTAAAAGATTTGTGGAAAAAAAACCGATGTAGGTCCGATCAGAATTGACTTCTCTGAGGTACTTCTCTCTCCAAAAGTAGCGTCTTCACCACTACACCACGATGAACAAAAATTCCAGAGACGATCGACAATCATATACCCTGAGGCTATCAGCTCTCTCGGTACCTCACAGACTGACCACTGGATGGCTGCTGGTTATGATACCGTATGATAGAGATGAGCCAGCTAATGTGTATACTGTGGAGTACCGTACTCCGGATCGGCAATGATGCTGGGATAAGACAGGTGAGAGAGAGAGAGAGAGAGAGAGAGAGAGAGAGAGAAAGAGAGAAAGAGAGAAAGAGAGAAAGATAGAGAGAGAGAGAGAGAGAGAGAGAGAGAGAGAGAGAGAGAGGGGAGAGAGAGAGAGAGAGAGAGAGAGAGAGACAGACAGAGACAGAGAGAGACAGAGAGAAACAGAGAGAGACAGAGAGAGACAGAGAGAGACAGAGAGAGACAGAGAGAGACAGAGAGAGACAGAGAGAGACAGAGAGAGACAGAGAGAGACAGAGAGAGAGACAGAGACAGAGAGAGAGAGAGAGAGAGAGAGAGAGAGAGAGAGAGAGAGAGAGAGAGAGAGAGAGAGAGAGAGAGAGAGAGAGAGAGAGAGAGTGACCTTTTCACACCACCGCTTCCAGGGAGCCATAGTCATTCACCAAGTGAAGAAAAAAGGCGATTCCTTCTACTCGAGCTTGATAACTCATGTAGAGCAGGGAGTTTGACGAGCTCACAGTTGGAACAGGTTTTCGTTTTTTTTCTACTTCGGAACTGATTATTTTCAGAATGGGTAAAGTTCCTCTACCTTGATGTTGATGGCGATTTTCAGTACATTCGCGTTAAGGTAGGTCAAGGAAAATGCGAATTTTTGGTTCTCGAACTTTCGCTTCAAGTCTGGATGAAAGTCATCTTTGAGCTGACACGTTGCTCACTAGTGTTGATGATTCCAGAATGCGAAAACAATAACACGACGTTCCAAAAAAAAATATTAGCCTCTTTTTGGAAACACAAGTTCTCCATGTTTTAACTGGGTTGTCGCAAAAATTGATTCATTTTTACCTTATTGAGATAAAAACTTTAAAAAGGTTGACTTATACGTCTTCACCCCTATTGTAGCCCCTATTTTCGATCTTCTAGTGAAAACTTTCAGGTAGAACGAGTTCACAAGAAGACTCATAGTGCGGATATCAAAATTTCTACCAATTTTAGACCGGTAAAATATCCTCTCTCTCTCTCTCTCTCACACACACACACACACACACACACACACACACACACACACACACACACACACACACACACACACACACACACACACACACACACACACACACACACACACACACACACACACACACACACACACACACACACACACACACACACACACACACACACACACACACACACACACACACACACACACACACACACACACACACTTTCTTTCTCTCTCTCTCTCTCTTCATTAAAAACTTCAGGAGAGGTGCACCTCAGATGATAAAGTGGTCAAACTAGACAACGTGACTTCAGAATTGACGCTGAGAGGTGTCAGGGTTTGTTGATTTTAGGAATTCTAGAATTTTGGAATTTTTAACTATTAAATTTTTCCTTAAAATTTTTTAGATAAGTCTTTTATGAACTCTATTTTTAACTGACAAAAATTCCTGCGTTAATTGAATGAATGCAAATTAAAACGAATTGGAATGAGAGATTGTGAATTTATTCTCATAGGAGAAAATAATTTCTAGTCAGTTGATTTTGTCGCACAAGAATTTTCTCAAACACTTTATTCCAGAAAGTATGCATAACGCATGATACAGAAGAAGTACTTCAAGAACATGTGGATCAGCAGTATAAGCGAGATGCATTCTTTCAATTGCGGTGAGTCGGCGAAACCCGCGAAAAGTCGGAGACAAAGTTTTCTTGGTTTTCGAATATGCTGATGACAATTGGAATGGAAAAATATGGACAGTCTAAACGCTGTTCGAAAGCGCCTCGGCACTCGGAGGTGCAAAGCTAGTATTCAATTTGTTTGGTCCGCGCGCTGCTGCGCGGTATCAGTTTTCAAAATTCAAATGACTCCAAAAACGTAACCGTTCTGCCATTAGACGCAAGGTGTTTCCGCAAGCCGTTCTCAGATCATAGGCACCGGTTCGAGACAGTCTAAACGCTGTTCGAAAGCGCCTCGGCACTCGTAGGTGCGAAGCTAGTATTCAATTTGTTTGGTCCGCGCGCTGCTACGCGGTATCAGTTTTCAAATATTCAAATGACTCCAAAATGTAACCGTTCTGCCATTAGACGCAAGATGTTTCCTCGAGCCGTTCTCAGCTCATAGGCACCGGTTCGAGACAGTCTAAACGCTGTTCGCAAGCGCCTCGGCACTCGTAGGTGCAAAGCTAGTACCCAATTTGCTTGGTCCGCGCGCTGCTACGCGGTATCAGTTTTCTCGAATCAGATGTCCAATTGACTCTCAAAACGTGACCGTTCTGCCATTAGAGGTGTTTCCGCTAGCCGTTCTCAGCTCATAGACATCTTATCGAGACAATCTATATATAATTCGCAAGCTTTACTTCATGCAAGTGTGCATGCCAAGTTTCAACTTGACCGCGCAGCGGCATGACAACAAAAATGAATGTGAGCACGAAAGACAAGAAAAGAGAAAACATTGGTTCCGTGATATTATTGATCTTCCCTCAGAGAAGGCAACAACTCAGATTGGATCCAACCACATCTAGTTTGGGAAAAACTGGAATCCAATCTGATTCTTTCTGGATCCAATCAGAGCTTTTAAATACTCCAGATGTACTCGAAACTTGAGTTGACAGATAGATCATGAACAAAAGTGTTATGGAATGAATCATCATAAAGTGTCATCATGGTTATAGGCCCATTTTCCATCGAATAAAAAACTACTAATTGTATCCAATCTGACAGAACTGGATCCAATCTGACAAAATCCTTTGAATAATTATAATGCCCCGGAGAATTATTTTCTCGCCAAACCCAAATAAAACTATGAATCTTTGGTCAGCTCGAGTATCTTGAAATATATTTCATTCCGATTGGAAACACAATTCTGAATCCAATCTGATTTTTTTTTCTGGATCCAATCAGAATTGACTTCTCTGAGAAGGAAGTTACCTGTGGCCTGGTAAATACCTTATATGGAGAATATATTTTTTTAAACACCACTTCTTTCTAAAATAAAGAAGGTTCAGAAAAACCTTCGGCCAGAACGAATGCAAGGAGTACAAGTATTGGAGACAGCTTGACGCCTACGATTTTGTTTGCGTCCCTACGTTAAGGTAAATAAGGTATAAGTATCCTTCATACTCAGAATTCAGACAATCGGAGGCAACCAACGTGGAAAAACAGAAAATGGGCCCTAGAAGGAGATGTGATGAACCTCTTGTGCCAAGAACAGCTTTTCAGGTAGGCATGGGCATATTACCAATGATTGGCTGTCGATTGGCAATGCAATTGACAATGGACTCGGATTTTGATTTCTAGGTCTTCTTGACGTTGACGATGGTTCAGATGACAGAATTTCTGCTTACGGTGATTTCGTCTTCAGGAATTTATAATCTGATGTAACATCTGAATCTGACGACGTCGTCGGTGACGTCGTCGAATCGATGATTTACCCTATTTCAATGCGACTCTCCAAAAAGAAGAAAATATCATTATAGCCATGAAATACAACTCAAAATGAAATCGTTTCTTTGATCAAGTCCGAATCAGAAAAAAATTCAATATTAAAACCGAAAGAAACACAAAAAGCTTTTAGAAGATTCTTTCAAAAAATTGATTTTTTAATAGGATAAAAGAAGAAACTCTAAAGCGTTTGATTAACGCGTGGAAAGAGTCTGAAAAAAGTAGTTTTTCCGATCGGTGAGATGACTGATCATTCTAATGGGACGCGCAAGAAGGAGCGAATATCATTATGGCATGTAAAAGTAACCTCAATTGAAGATTTTCTCCAGAGCAATTATGTCCAATTGATTGCAAGAATACTCTCTATCGCTACGAGGCAAAGTTATATCAATGATTTTATCACTGGAAAAAAATCACAAATGTCCCAATAAGGTCAGTAGATATTAGGTTTTTTTTCAAAAATACGACTATTCTAATTCAAATAACAGAAATATGCTAAATAGAAGGGATCCGTGGAAGGTCCGAACCTTTTTTTCCTACGCTTTGGGACCAAAAGGTTGTAGCGAAATTCAAGTTATGTATTATTTACAGAACGACTTCGCATGTGTCTCAACAGAAGAAGCGGATAAAATAGCATCGGACAATCTTAATTCTCACCATTTTCTCAAACACTATTCATTCTTCAATGGTGAAGATAGTGTTGGACTTTGAGGTGGGTCAAATGGGTTGAAGTTTGAGAAAAGGCAAAAATAAGAGCAGGTGAGGGGATTGAACACACGGTTTTTGGGGTCGTTGAAGCCAGCAGAGTGAAAATACATTTCTGGTTGATAAAAAAGATTTTTTCAAAAGTAAAAAAAATCGATTATTCTCGATTTCGCAAGTGTGTACTTTCGATATTGTAGTCACATGGCAAAAATAACTTTATCATATTACAAATACTCAGAAATTATGATAATCGCGACATAAACATGGACAATCAGTGTCGAAACACAATTTCGTCAGTATTGGAAATGATATGCTCCTTTATAAGTACGGAGTGAACTCTTTTTGAACCAAATTCTCTCACTCTCTCTCTCTCCCTCTCTCTCTCTCTCTCTCTCTCTCTCTCTCTCTCTCTCTCTCTCTCTCTCTCTCTCTCTCTCTGTCTCTGTCTCTGTCTCTGTCTCTGTCTCTGTCTCTGTCTCTGTCTCTGTCTCTGTCTCTGTCTCTGTCTCTGTCTCTGTCTCTGTCTCTGTCTCTGTCTCTGTCTCTGTCTCTGTCTCTGTCTCTGTCTCTGTCTCTCTCTCTCTCTGTCTCTCTCTCTCTATGTCTCTCTCTCTCTCTCTCTCTCTCTCTCTCTTTCTTTCTCTCTCTCTCTCTCTCTCTCTCTCTCTCTCTCTCTCTCTCTTTCTTTCTTTCTCTCTCTCTCTCTCTCTCTCTCTCTCTCTCTCTCTCTCTCTCTCTCTCTCTCTCTCTCTCTCTCTCTCTCGTTATTTTGTACAATCAATCGATATCAAAACATTTGATGTCATCAATGTGCACATTTGACCACTTTTATGTGAGAGAATTTCCGTTTTGTCTTCTGACTATCCACTTTCGATTTACTTTGATAGTTAACATCAGATTTTTCTCTAGGGAATATTCTTTGAAGGTGGCAAGCTTTTCCATAGAGAAGCTTGTTTGTCATCGAGACTCCTGAAATCTATAAATTTACCTTCTGTTTCTGTCTCTGTCTCTGTCTCTGTCTCTGTCTCTGTCTCTGTCTCTGTCTCTCTGTCTCTGTCTCTGTCTCTGTCTCTGTTTCTGTCTCTGTCTCTGTCTCTGTCTCTGTCTCTGTCTCCGTCTCTCTCTCTCTGTCTCTCTCTCTCTCTCCCTCTCTTTCTCTCTCTCTCTCTCTCTCTCTCTCTCTCCCTCTCTTTCTCTCTCTCTTCCTCTCTCTCTCTCTCTCTCTCTCTCTCTCTCTCTCTCTCTCTCTCTCTCTCTCTCTCTCTCTCTCTCTCTCTCTCTCTCTCTCTCTCTCTCTCTCTCTCTGTACAACTAATCGATATCAAAACATTTGATGTCATCAATGTGCACATTTGACCACTTTTATGTGAGAGAATTTCCGTTTTGTCTTCTGACTATCCACTTTCAATTTACTTTGGTAGTTAACATCAGATTTTTCTCTAGGAATATTCTTTGAAGGTGGCAAGCTTTTCCATAGAGAAGCTCGTTTGTCATCGAGACTCCTGAAATCTATAAATTTACCTTCACTTCACGGTAGCGTTCCTCTATTTTATGTGATTTCAGTCAAATCATCGGTTGAAAATTCATAAATTCTGATGAAGTTTGATATATTTGTGAGAATAGTGTGAATTCTGCTCAGAAATCTCAAATCTCTTTCGGGTAGCGAAAATTTCTGTCCACACTAGTTAGCTGAAGACCTATTTTTCTAACCATTCAATAATGTTTGTTTTAAGTTACTATAGATCCAGATCTTATTCCAACCAATCTATGATTTCGAGACATTGTTCGGAACCAAGATAACCTATCATTATCAAATTTTCTTATCTCAAAAAACGACGAGTAGGCATGCAATTAAATTTCTTGTACGTCAAGAGTGCTTTAAAGATGTTTTTTTTAATCACAATTAATATTCAATCACTGTTCTCATACATTCTCTCTCTAACCGTTACTGTAACTACAATTCACCGTGTTTTCGAAAGATCCCAAGATTAAAACTTGTTTTAATTACAATGTTATAAATATTCAACCACTGTTTTCATACATTTTTCTCTAACAGTTAGAAACCATGCCTAAAACTTGATTGGACCAGCTGTAGTGAACTCATTTTTTTGTAGTCTTGTGATACTGTAACTACAATTCACCGTGTTTTCGAAAGATCCCAAGATTAAAACTTGTTTTAATTACAATGTTATAAATATTCAACCACTGTTTTCATACATTTTTCTCTAACAGTTAGAAACCATGCCTAAAACTTGATTGGACCAGCTGTAGTGAACTCATTTTTTTTGTAGTCTTGTGATACTGTAACTACAGTTCACCATGTTTTTGAAAGATTCCAAGATCAAAACTTGTTTTAATTACAATGTTATAAAATATTCAACCACTGTTTTCATACATTTTTCTCTAACAGTTAGAAACCATGCCTAAAACTTGATTGGACCAGCTGGTGTAAACTCACTTTTTTGTAGTCTTGTGATACTGTAACTACAATTCACCGTGTTTTCGAAAGATCCCAAGATCAAAACTTGTCGGGGCGTTACAAGATTAGACTTTGTAAACCTCTTTGGAAAAGGTTTTCAAAGACACTTTCTCCTTCTGTTTATGTAGAGCGTGAATCATTTTTGTAGTCATGTTCTCTTACCTCGCTAAGCTTGTACATAAAGTTCATTCCCTTTTGGTCTTTTGGTTAGGACGTTTATCTGATGTCCTCAAAGATCCTGGTTCGACCTCTTCACTTTTCAGTACATTTTTGTTTTTTTCTAACGAAAAAACTTTTATGTTTCAATATCAACTACCTCGCTACGCTAGAAATTGTTATCATATTATTAATTGACAAATCCTCCGCCCCACTTTGCCCCGCCCCCTTTTTCGTGAGGCAAATTTTTGGGTGGTCCTTTTTGGTTTTCAATGGAATCGAGGAAGAGGAAGGGTTGTGCGAAAGTGCCCATTGGGAAGAGTTGAACCTGCGACGAGCACGTGAAAGATGTCAGCTTTAACCACTCGGCCACCGCTGCACGAAATTTTGTGGCCACAGTTCGCGTGAGAAGTCATGCCTGCGGGGGTCGAAGTGTGTTATTGCATTGGCTTCTAGCAACACTAGCATTAGAAATGGTCGTATTCGGATTGGAGAGAGAGAGTGTGTGTGTGTAGGAAAAAAGGCCCCGAGCGTAGCGAGGCCAAGCGTGCTTGTGACTATAACTTAAACCTTTTTGTTGTGGTAAAGACGTCTTTTAACCCTTCAAAAGTACGATCCCCGAGCCCTTGTCAAATTTTGTTTTTTCATCGCAAACCAATCTGTTTTAATGCTTTAGAATTAGGTTTCGAACATCAAAATCGTATGAACATCATGGACACCTATCTTTAGTGTTTTGGTTAAAACGTTTTTCTGCCATTCATAAGGGCTGGGTTCGATCCCCCACTACTTTTTTTGCATTTTCCCTACAAACTTCTAAATTTTCAGCAAAATGGATCTTAACGTGTACAAATGGATTCTTCTCGTAGTCATGTTTCTCACTGGTTCAATTTTTGGTTTACTTCCGATAAAGGTGAGCTCGGGGGTTAAAATAGTTATCGTTAGTGTTATCAAACAGTTCCGAGAAAAAGTGCAGGCTAGAGATCACTACAAAGAAAAAGTGTGCATTAAGCACCGGGACAATATTTTATTGTTTTTTTTTTTGCTTGGAAGTAGAGAAATTTACGTTTCCACATTTCTCCCTACAGTGAACATCTTGTGTTTTTTTGTAGTATAACATAATAAATTCTCCAAAGACACAGGGCACAAAGTGCACATAGCTTCCTCTACCTGTAAAAAAGTCTGGCCTCCATAAATCGGGTACTTAGTACCGTAGCAGTTTCGCCTTGAAACACAAGAACGATAAAGTGATGCGCCTTTAATTTCAATGAACTGTAAGTAAGAATAATAATTTAAATCCACAAAGATCTAACTGTTCTTTGTGATAGTCCCGACCCTACCGTACTCATTCTGAAAAACTGAGATTAGAGCGCGTTTGAAAACGGCCATGCTTCTAGCGATATATGTGACCTGCATGGGAAAAATTAACAAAAAAATTTCAGCTTTTAAAAATAATCGAATCCGAGCGGAATCCTCTACATAACAAAGCGTCTCTGATAGTCTCCCTCCTTTCTTGCTTCTCCGGTGGAGTTTTCTTAGCAGTTTGCTTCTTGGACATGTTCCCAGACAGTTTGTGAGTTACAGTATACACCGGACAGAATGATATTCGCACGAGTCACGATAAGTTGAATTCTACAGTAACAATTTCAAATATATTTTCAAATTTATATCAAATTTCAGGGTCAAATATTCTTTTATGTTTCAAAAAAAGATATTTCGATTTGGTGAAAACAAAAAAGTCACTGTTAGAGTGGTTCAAATACTCGAGAAAACATCATGCACCACTTGCATAAACAACCATGACCAATTTGCAGAAGCTCCTGGGAGAACGTCGTCAACGAAAAGAATGCTGGATTGGGATTTCCCAGTTGTTGAATTCATCTGTGTTGTGTCTTTTTATTTTGTTTATCTAATCGAAGAAGTCTCATCGCTGTGCTGCGATGCCTCGCATAATCATGATGGGTGAGAACTGTCTTTATTATTGTGTGAAGTGTAAGTGGTGAAGAATGTTATCGTGTTGATTATTGTGGTAGTTGACAGATCGTCTTGTTTGTGGCCAGCACATATCTTCCTCTACCTGTAAAAAAGTCTGACCTCCGTAAATCGGTTACTTAGTTACCGTAGCAGTTTCGCTTTGAAATACATGAACGATTAAGTAATGCGCCTTCAATTTCAATGGACTGAAAGTAAGAATAATAATTTAGGTCCACAAAGATCTAACTGTTCGTTGTGAGAGTCCCGACCCTACCGTACTCATTTTACAAAAATGCGACTGCCGCGAATTTGAAATCGGTCAGACTTTTTGCTAGATATGTGACCAGTAGAATTGCCTTATTGTGGGACAACCGTAAAAAGGGGAACAATCACTGTTTCAAAAAATCGTGTTCTCTCTATGTCTTTATTTTCATGGAACAGCTTACCTGTTCTAAAAGACACTGAAAAATTCTGATTTTTTCTCAGTGATTTCATTTTTATGGCACACACAAATTTGTTTTCTTCCAGCGACAAGGACACCGACATGTTGCCGAGAAGAACTCGCTTCGCGACGGTTGGAAGTATTTTTGCGATGGACGGGACAGTCCTGCCACAGAGAAAATCGTCAATTGAGGTAATTTTCACTGGTCATAATGAGTGTCCCAAAAAAAATAAAGTCAATTTGACTTTTTCAGATTTTTCCAGTGTATGAGGTGATGTTTCAAGCTTTTGGGGGTACTTCTTTCTTTCAGTTTTCCAATTTAAAAAATTACTTCTGTTTTTCTGTGTTTCATGAAGCTTTAATAACACACGATTTTCATATCAATCCAATGTTGACGCGTTTACGTTGATTACAGTAGTTTTACCAATACAAAACCAGAATTTTTGAGTTTTGCCACTTCTACAAACTT
>OZ022251.1:1764316-1766816 GCA_963978915.1 Caenorhabditis parvicauda | reverse complement strand
CTCTCTCTCTCTTTCTCTCTCTCCCTCCCCCTCTCCTCTCTCTCTCTCTCTCTCTCTCTCTCTCTCTCTCTCTCTCTCTCTCTCTCTCTCTCTCTCTCTCTCTCTCTCTCTCTCTCTTCTCTCTCTCTCTAACCTGAAAAAGGCACCACAGGCGGCACAAGAAATAGCACCAAAGTGGTATCCTTCGGCCCGATCTGAGCAAACGACACAGACTAGCTCCATTCTACTGCTCTCGAAACTGAAAATTTCAAATTTGCGAACAAAATCAACGCAGTCTATGGGAGTCGAACCTAGGCTCTGATACTGCTAGCTGAAGCACAACCCGCTACACCATGGGCACAATAGAATGTTGGCAAAGCAAGGAGTCAAATTCGAATTTGCAAAAATCGAGCTTTGTCTATGGGACTCGAACCCAGGTAATCGGTACTGGTTGATCTACGGCAAACCTACTACACCAAAAAAAACCATCGAAGCAGGAAGAATGTTCCTACAAATAAAATCATCAAAATTTGACTTTGCAAAAACTTTCTGTTGGAGCCGAACCGAGGCCCTGATTTCGGTAGATCCACCGACAACCCACAACACCAAAAAAACACTCACCTTGTGTGGAAGAATTGGGGGATAGTCAGAATGGACTGAGTATGAAGCATTTTCTGTCTAGGGCGTGTAAGATAACTTCTTTTATAATTATTTTCTTAATCTGTGCTAAATCTGTTAATCTCTCAACACCCCCACCAGTAAAAGTCATTTAATCTCATCTGATTCTCGTAATTCCGAACTGATTCATAGGAACCCTGGAAGTTGCACATTGTTCCTGCTTTGATGAGGAAGTGGCTAGAGCTGCAGACTTACAGTTTTGACATGCGGGTTCGGTTCCGGGTGGGCGTTTTTGCTCTTTTGCCTACCATAGTTATAATCTCAACTGTGCAATTCCTTTCATACAGAATTTAGTTTTTTAGTTGTTTCTGCTTCGATGGGAAAGTGGTCTAAGCTATAGACTTTTAGTTTGGACATGCGGGTTCGCTCCCGGGTGGGTTTTTTTTTGTTTTTTTGACTCACGGTTCTATTTTTACAGGTCTAGAGTCGAATAAAACAGAAATTAGTTCATTCATAATGTACCTTCATTGATGATAAAGTAAAACGAAAATTTTAACGATTCTTGGGTTTCAATCACGTACATTATCTAAGCAGGACCTTCATTGAACTGGGTTCCAAAAAAGATCGAACCCTTGACCATGCGGGTCTAAAACAAATGCTCTAACCACTTGACCAGATATGAATGATTTGAATGACCTCAAGATTCTACCTCAACTTCCAAGACAACAGTCCACTTCGAGCCTGCCTACGTGACATTCCTTGATCCTCCGTTTCTTTGAAAGTGGACAATACATGTCATCAGAATCCGCTTACGTTGCAACAAGAAGAATGTCATCTGAATTTAGATACTAATCCGGAAACTTGGCAAGGATTTCCGTGTCTATCTTGCGTCAGCAGTTCGTGGGCGGATTTAAATTTGTTTAGTCACGTATAACATGGTGCAGTCGGATTTTGTAGAACTGGGAACTTCGAGATCAGGGTTCGTACTTGCCCGAAGTTATTATTTTTCAATCATACACTCCAAACTCTTTCTCGGGAGGACACAGGGCGCAAAATGATAGGTGGCAACGCCTGATCCGTTTCGTGCCCTGTGTGCGCCTCGAAAAACACCTGGGCGCCCTCTCGCTGTTTTTTTCGTGCCCTGTGTGCGCCTCGAAAAACACCTGGGCGCCCTCTCGCTGTTTTTTCGTGCCCTGTGTGCGCCTCGAAAAACACCTGGGCGCCCTCTCGCTGTTTTTTTTTCGTGCCCTGTGTGCGCCTCGAAAAACACCTGGGCGCCCTCTCGCTGTTTTTTTTCGTGCCCTATGTGCGCCCCTCTCGCTGCCCGAGAAAAATTTTGGAGACAGAAAATCACGTCCAGGGAAGCTGGAGTTTTCACAAAAAACATCAACAATAACTTAATTGAATTTTCCAAAACCACCAATTTTATGATCAGAGTTCGGATCCGTCCAGAGTACCTACAGTTTTGTTTTTTCTACAATTCGGATGATCTGCTTTCCCTTGAGTAAATTAACTAATCTACGGGTTATCCATTAATCTTTCATTTAATCAGTAAAGAAATTGAATGGAGTAGTTGGTACGATTGGATTTTTTAAATTTCATGGTGAGAGTTCGATACCGGTTGGGAACATAGGGTTTTTGTTTTTTTTTTTGCATGAGGACTATGCTATGATAGTTCGTTGGGTTTGAACAGAGTTCGTCAACTTTTTGCTTCCATGGCTCAGTGGACTGAACAAACTCTATCAAATTTAGCCCTCTGGTTCACTTCCACCCAAGGAAACCCTAGCTCATCTTCAAATACCTCATACAAAAGTAGTTTTTTTAAAGATTTAATCCGAATTCATAGTGAGCGCAACAAGAGTTGTTAACTTCGGACCTCTATTTTTTTCCTCTTGACTTTTCC
>OZ022251.1:1714316-1759316 GCA_963978915.1 Caenorhabditis parvicauda | reverse complement strand
TTCAGTCCATTGAAATCAAAGGTTCACTACGTAAATCGTTTTGTGTTTCGAGGCGAACCTGCTACGGTACTAATTACCCGATTTACGGTGGTCAAACTTTTCTACAGGTAGACCAAGCTATGTGCAATATTTATAGGTTTCTTCGACTTGTTTTCCGGCATGAATTTCATGCTTAAGTTCTATGAATTTACATTTTACTGGAAAAAAACTTAAAATGCAACACTTACCAACAAAGTGATAATCATGAGTAAGTTGACCACAGCTCCAAAGACGAAAAGTGGCATTCTTCCAAAAAGTTTGATCTAAAAAAATTTTAAAGGCAACGTTGGATTCAACAAAAAACATACAAAACATGTTTAAAGAATGAAAAGTTCATAAAATTTACCAGAGGACCGAAGACCAAAGAGCAAATAGCATCAGAAACACCAAAACTAGCCATAACGAAGCCGATTTGGCCTATACCAAGTCCGCAACCAACAAAGGCCTGAAAAAGCAAAAATTATTTTCTAACAAGCCGAAAGTAGCACTTGCGAAAATCGATTCTTCAAACAAAGTGCAAAAATTGACTGTCATGGAACCGATCCCACGACTTTTCCAATCTACCACGGATCCACTACACTACCTTGGTGAAAACTCCAGCAATAAAAGCTTGTTCGATACCATTGAAGATGGTAAGTGGGATAAGTAGTACTGCCTTTACATTTTTCAAGTTTCGTATCATAAGGGTGATGATTTCCTTGTCAAATTTTGGCGCGAAATTTCTGGAATTTGAATTTTTTTATTTTTCCAAGGATCAGCTCACCTTGATATAACATCTTTATGAAGTGCATTAAGAAACATGCATACTGTCATTACACTCACAATGGTACAGCCAAGGTACATCAGGCACACTGAAAGTTTAGAAGCGATATAAAAATCAATGAAATGAGAGAAAATCTATCGAATCAATTGAAAACTTGTGAAAAATCGATAAATAACATATGAAAAATCAATGAAACCAACCTGCTACTATAGCACTTCTGGGCGGTCTCGACAAATTTTCTGCCGATACGTCATTCAAATGTGAAATATTCTTTGGAAACAAATGTCCACACCTGGAAAACCGCATTGCTTGACCGTTTCGCATCACTCACGTCACATACTCCATATCGTACACTTTCGGTGGCTTCATCGCTGCTTGTAAGACCATGGAACTGACAATATTACCTGCGACTTGTCCACAATGAACGATCATGAAAAAATAACCGAAAAAACTGAAAGTTCGTTTTTTGTCACAGTTGGAAAATGGGCGGGATCTGACAAGCCTACTTTTCCCTGCGCGAATGGTTTTTATGGTGTTCGAGTCGTGATATTGAAATGACATGTCTATTTTCATGCGCAAAGAATTCCATTAAAGTTTGATATGAAATTTTCTAGTTCACTTTCTGTCACACCTAGAAAAGGGGTGGGATCCGACACGCCCACTTTTCCATGCAGCGGTTTTTTGGACAGTTCTACACTTCCGACATTACAGTTTGCTCCTGTCACAACTAGGAAGTGGGCGGAGTTGACCACGCCCCTTTTCGAGAAACGTACCGTACTATCACTGTATTCTGAGATTCAAAGTTCAGGGAAGCATATTTCATTCCCATCTCTGTAATGTATGTACATTTAGCTGCCCAGATACAACTTGCAGCGGTTCCGCATAGAATTGAAGCTGGCACCATGGTATAGTATCTGAATCGATATTTTTTGGAAAAGTTAGGTCAAGATGATTTTTTAAGAATTCATCGGACCTTTTCTCAGAGCCTGGATCGGGTCCAAGCCTTAATTTTTGCTTTTTCTTCTTTCGTAGTTTTTGAAACTTCAAAATTCTTTGTTCTAACATAAAATGTGCTTAATCTTCAATAGAATTTTGGTGAGTAGAAGAAAGAATTAGGAACCAGGAAAAGTGCATAAAGTGAACAAAGAATCAACAAAGATAGGAAATTTTCGAGGCCTTGATTCAAAAACAAAAAGTTTTTTTTGATATTCTTCGAGACCTAGCCAGATGTATCAAGCAGGTCGAGGGATGAAATTTCATGTGGAAGATTTTTCTCGTTTTCTACAAGCAAGATATTTTAATTTAAAAACTTCAAAAAGACAATTTTCGTTGGAAAAACTCACTCAGGTCGCATATTTACAATAATGTACAGAATATAGATGAAAATTGCAACTACAAAAGTCAACTTGCAACCCAATCTTCCAATCATGAAGGTAGGAACGAAGAGAGACGAGATGGCTAGTGAGACGTAGAAAATTCTGGAAAATTGTTTTTCATAAAATTTCATTCATTTTTTATCCTTAGTTTTTCAAAAAATCTTTAAAAAATTGAAACTCACACAAGCGAATCTGACCCTAGTTCATGATTCAGAGAAGTTTGGAGATTTTGCAAACCATTAAAAGCAGTGAATAGAAAAAGAAATGCGACAGAAATTATCCACAAGTTGCTCTAAAAATCAATAATTTATTTTTTAAAATTTTACTTACAGTAATCTTCCTCATAACTTTCATCATCTTATTCCTTTCCGATTCAGTTAACATATCCCGTTTCTTCTTGCGAATGATCCTGGCGATTACTTCGTGGCTGAAATAGCAAAAGTAAATTATTCGTACCGGGATCGATCCTGACCTAGCAAGAGTTAGAGTCAAAAAGGTAACCTACTACGCCATGCTGACAACAAATTTTACCCATAAACATAGGCCAAGTTCTCATTCGCTTCATCGTTCTCTTCCATTGAGCTCATTAATGTCTGCATGGTCATTAATTTATTCCTTCTTGCCAGTCGTCTTCGCGACCCATGTACAGGACAATAGTGGTCATACTCAGGAACGCGCTCTATCTGAACAATCAAATGCGACGCGTGATGCAACGCGTTACCTCAGTAGGATGGATGGCTCTTGCAGCCTCCTCCTCCTCCTGTGAAGCACCTCGGAACAAATAAGAGCTGTAATCATGCTCTAAAGGCAATTCTCATCAGAACACACTAACCATTTTTCATTCTTCACATCAATTCGTGTCATCTGTGGGCGACCAAGGTCCCGGAAGAAGAAAGGTTTTGGCTCTTGGAAATACTCCCGTGGTCTAGGATTAGAAAGTCATTAATTTCGAAATCCTAGACCAACCTGATACAAATACCATCTAGTGGGACATCCTCAATGTCCTTCTGACGGAATAGAAGAACACTATCGTCTTTTTTGACAGGGAGCGCTCCAATTTTCTGAAATTGTCTTCTTAGGTCAGGGAATTTGAAAAACACGAACTCGGAGTAGATTAACGGAGCTTTTTCTTATATTTTCTAAGGCGGGGCTTCTGAAAATATTGAATTTTCGATTTTGAAAAATCATACTTGCTCCGTTTCTTCTGTTTTCTTTGCTCTCGAGCTGCTTCTTCTAGTTCTTCCTTCCCTAAGCCTAATGCTTCTAGTTCAGCAGTTTCTAGAGATGTCATCATCTGAAATTCATCGATTTTTCCAGTTCTAAACAGATTATACAGTCTGTCCGAAAATAATAGGCACGATCGTTCCCATGATCTCAGAGTTGGAACCTATCCAGATGTGTTAAGCAGGTCGAATAATGAGCTTTTCATGTAGAAATTTTTTGCGCGTTCTTTTCTTTGAAGCGAGATATTTTAATTTAAAAAACGACACTTTAAAACGCCACGTGGGCCCATTATAGCCTCACGCACCACACAATTAGATCTAGCCGAGAAAATCAATACGGCGTGGTAGAGTGGGTTGTGTTCATGATTTCAAAGCGGGATGTCAAGGGTTCGAATCCACTCGCTGACGACTTTTTTTTCTATTTTTAAACTTGGTCATAACCTGCATGTTCATGAGAACAATTGTGCCTATTAATTTTAGACAGACTTTATATAAATTACCTAAAACTATGAAAATAACCCAAAAATTTATTTCATTCCAATGATAAAATTATAAAGATAACCTCCGAGTCCATTCTACTTGCATGAGATGGTGACCTGCTCTTTTTTCTTTCATTTTTGGTTGCTACCATATCCCAAGCATTTGAGTCACCCATGGTGAGGCTGTAATTTCGTTTTTATTTTTGGGGAGTTGATTTTTTCTCTGTTTTCTCTTTTTTACTAAGGCCAGATGTATCAATCCATTCAAAAGAAACAGGGAAGAAATTGAAAAAGCTACACACAAAATGCAACGACTCCACTGCAATAGAGTTGAAAAAGAAAGGACAAAAGTATATGTGATATTTGCGCTGTTCATTGAAAATTCTCATGTAAAACATGTAGAAGAACAAGAAAAATGTCAAAAACCACCAGAATGCGAAGGAAAATGGGATGAAGAGGATGTGAAACAGCTGCACGAGGTCCACTACTGGCCCGCTTTTTTGAACAATGTGTAAGATTTTCGAATGTTTGAGTCTTAGCTGGCATGCCTTGTGTACAAAAAGAAAAACAACAAGTGGTGGGGTTGAACTTGGAACTAATTTGAGAAAAAGAGGTTATACCAATGCTGGAATAGGGCTGTTTGTGAAGGAAAAATGGAGTTCTTATAAAATCCTCAAAAGAAAAAGTTCGCTGGGAGGACCGTACTCACTATTAAAAGTAGATTCTGAATTTGTTCAAGAGGATACAAAAATGATGTTCATTGGGAGGCCACACCGAACTAAAGGTTATCGATTAGACGCGTTGCAAGCAAATTATATTGAACTCAAATTATCTATAGGGCGCGTTCGCACAAAATATTTCTTAAACATTTTTTTAATTCTTTTGTCCTATTTTTCTCATCTTAATAAGTGAATTTTTTCCGCCCATTGCTGTTGAAAAAATGCAAATCATGTAACTTTCCTTCGTTTTGTGCTCTTTGTGCGCCTCGAAAAACACCTGGCCCCTCTCGTTAGTTTCATGCCCGAGAAAAACTTTGGAACACTGAGAACTAACTTTTTCTGGCACCAATTTTGGGTAGGTTCAGAACAATAATCATTTTAAAAAATCTCAAAAACAAAAATTTATTTATTACCGTTACAGTTTCTTCGTCTTCATCATTTTATAATCTGAAATGAATAAAGATTTTCATTTGGGTGAATTTTTTATTTTACCTCAACCTTTGACTCGGAATTGTAACAAAGTCGCCGTTCCGTCAGGTAAAATGTCTCCGACAAAAATATGATTGCTATAAGGGCAGACTCTCAGCACGTGTGGATGTATCATCTGATAATTGGCATTCTTGGTTAGTGGTCCATAAACGACTTCCACATGATCGTTATTCGTCACAAACAGGGAGATTGGTTCGTTTCCGTGGCCTGGTCGTGGCCTTCCTGGTATCATGAAAATGTGATGGTTGAAGACGTCGGCCGAGTATATGGTTGAGAACAGTCTGAAATTGATTTTCTGGCCATGCAGCTTATGCTATTTTTGACGAAAAAGTAGACTGAATTCTGAATCAAGAATCGCAAATCTTTTTTCATTTATCTTTGTCAACACCTCAAATTTTAGGCTTAGGTAAGGTTCAAAGCACGAGTTAGGTGCAAAGCTAAGATTTGATCAAAGCTTAAACTTGATTGCCACAAAAATGGTTTTGCACCTTGTAAGGCAAAGATTCATGATTTGCTGATTCAGTTTAGTTTTTTCGTATTAAGTGCTTATGCTTACAAAATCATGCTTCAAATTTCAAAAAAAAATCAGCGAGTGAGGCGAACTGTTACCAACGAAAGTCAAATTTTGGAGATGTTTAAACTCAAATGGATAAAAACTTTCTAACACTCACGGTGATCTTATTTGATTTTTGAACACTCCATCTATGCTGATTTCTTGTACTCGTCCGTTTTCTCTATCAGAAATGAGCAAATGACCATTCGGGTCGACGATCACATCATGAGGAATGTGGAAGTGTCCACCACTTTTACCAAGAATGCCGAACGAATTCTGAAATCGATGTGAGCGAGAATTTCTATCAGAGAGAGAGAGAGAGGGAATGAGGGAGAGAGAAACTTACAACTCTAGTTCCATTGACGTCAAGCTCAACAACCCTACTGTTACAGTATCCATCTGTTACAAAAATCCGCGATCCAACTTTAGTTATAGCTGTAATTCCCTATAAAATAAGTTTTGGATTCTCTCCACCTGTCGGCTTGCAGTAATGTTTACCATCAGATCCCGGCTCCAGCTTAACTCCCGTCTCCCAGACTAACTTCATTTCTGAAAGTCGTCATTTTACTGATCGCCGATCCAAAATGAGTACAAGTTCGTCTTTTTGTGGTTTTGAGAAAATGATCGTCATGCAGTACCGTCCATAAAGATACGAACTCTGACATTTAAGGGAGAGGTTAGAGACGGCCCAAACTCTAACACTCGGATGCGCAGGGCAGCGAAGATAAAGAAAGATAAGAGAGAGGTGAGAGACGGATGGCGATCAGACGACTGTGTCAACTGTTAGGACTGTACCAACTGTTTTGCTGGGCGAACTCTAACACTCGGATGCGCAGGGCAGCGAAGATAGAGAAAGATAAGGGAGAGGTGAGAGACGGACGGCGATCAGACGACTGTATCAACTGTTAGGACTGTACCCACTGTTTTGCTGGCTGAACTCTAACACTCGGATGCGCAGGGCAGCGAAGATAGAGAAAGATAAGGAAGAGGTGAGAGACGGACGGCGATCAGACGACTGTATCACCTGTTAGGACTGTACCAACTGTTTTGCTGGCTGAACTCTAACACTCGGATGCGCAGGGCAGCGAAGATAAAGAAAGATAAGAGAGAGGTGAGAGACGGATGGCGATCAGACGACTGTGTCAACTGTTAGGACTGTACCAACTGTTTTGCTGGGCGAACTCTAACACTCGGATGCGCAGGGCAGCGAAGATAGAGAAAGATAAGGGAGAGGTGAGAGACGGACGGCGATCAGACGACTGTATCAACTGTTAGGACTGTACCCACTGTTTTGCTGGCTGAACTCTAACACTCGGATGCGCAGGGCAGCGAAGATAGAGAAAGATAAGGAAGAGGTGAGAGACGGACGGCGATCAGACGACTGTATCACCTGTTAGGACTGTACCAACTGTTTTGCTGGCTGAACTCTAACACTCGGATGCGCAGGGCAGCGAAGATAGAGAAAGATAAGGGAGAGGTGAGAGACGGACGGCGATCAGACGACTGTATCAACTGTTAGGACTGTACCAACTGTTTTGCTGGCTGAACTCTAACACTCGGATGCGCAGGGCAGCGAAGATAGAGAAAGATAAGGAAGAGGTGAGAGACGGACGGCGATCAGACGACTGTATCACCTGTTAGGACTGTACCAACTGTTTTGCTGGCTGAACTCTAACACTCGGATGCGCAGGGCAGCGAAGATAGAGAAAGATAAGGGAGAGGTGAGAGACGGACGGCGATCAGACGACTGTATCAACTGTTAGGACTGTACCAACTGTTTTGCTGGCTGAACTCTAACACTCGGATGCGCAGGGCAGCAAAGACAGAGAAAGATAAGGAAGAGGTGAGAGACGGACGGTGATCAGACGACTGTATCAACTGTATGGACCGTACCAACTGTTTTGCTGGGCGAACTCTAACACTCGGATGTGCAGGGCAGCGAAGATAGAGAAAGATAAGGGAGAGGTGAGAGACGGACGGCGATCAGACGACTGTATCACCTGTTAGGACTGTACCAACTGTTTCGCTGGCCAAACCAAACAGGGTTAAGAAAAAGTCCTGGACAACTAAACTTATGAGTTTCGGATTGGTCTGTAACCTTCCGATATGTCGAAAAAAGCATTTTATGCACTTTTTGAGAATAAGAAAACTATCGGACCTGAATGCGCAATATAATGATTATTTTCTCTAAACCTCACAAAATCGAATTTTTCCTCTTTACATTTATTTGTCGTTTTTTTCATTCATTAAGAGTTTCCATGATTCCAAATTCATAGTTTAGATAGTTTTAACTCGAAAGATAGAAATCAAAAAAATCCACTCAACCTTTGAAAGTTACAGTCCAGTCCGAAACTCCCAGGTTGTTATAAGCCAAAAAGTTTTTAGGTTCGTATTTTTATGCCCGGCACTGTATGCTAAAAATTTCGGTGTTCGTATCTTTATGAACGGTACTGTACCTTTTCCTGTTATATCCCACTTCGCTACAGTATGACTTGCGGCATCAGTAGTGTAAAGGTGTCCATCTTCGTAGTAGATGCCATGAGGGCGATAGAATCTGAAATTTTAACGTTTTCCATTCGGTCCTCTAGGTATCCGAAATCAAGGGAATCGGCTGTTGAGAAAAATATTGGTGTTCCACAGCCAGGCGTTGCAAGACCTTCGCGGAGCGTTCTCAACTGTTTTTAATTGCTAACCCCTTGTTCTAATAACTGTTGGGAACCTTCCTAAATTACGGTCAAATACTGTTTGTCAGACTACTGGTTGGAATTGATCTGAATATCCTGGTCGAACAACTAACACCAATTTTCTATCACTACTAACAATCATATTCAGTTCCTTTCCTTCTGGTTATCTTACAAAGTTATCCAACGTACTTTTTGCAAAACGGCTATTGCTGGTCGTCACGAAGCTTATGAACTTTATTTTTTCCATGAAAAAAGTTATTATTATTAACTCATTATTTTATTTTCAAACATTTTGGCTAATGTTTCAACCTGTTTTTCTCATTTTCTTATATCTATTAACACATATATCGCTAGAAGCATGGCCGTTTTCAAACGCGCTCTAATCTCAATTTTGCAGAATGAGTACGGTAACTCTCACAACGAAGAGTTAGATCTTTGTGGATTTAAATTATTATTCTTACTTTCAGTCCATTGAAATTGAAGGCGCATTACTTAATCGTTCATGTATTTCAAAGCGAAACTGCTACGGTAACTAAGTAACCGATTTACGGAGGCCAGATTTTTTTACAGGTAGAGGAAGCTATGTGATTAACGTTGCGGATTGTTTCGAAAGGTAATTTTTACCTATTTCAAATATCTTTTCTTAATGATTTGTGACTCAATTTTTTGAACTACGTTAACTGAAATGAATTCTGTGCGAGTCTCAACAACACTAAATTTTCAAAACAAAAACCATCACTTACTTTCCAGCACCAAGCTTTCTTACAACCCGCGTGAGGTTCCCATGAAATTCAACTTCAAGGATAACGTCATGTTTAATTGGCGTCTTGGCGTTGATTTTTGGGTCGAAGCCAGGTCGGTGGAAGATGAAAAGTTTCCTATGATTTTTGTCAAATGCCAGTCCACCGACTTTGCCAAGTTTGATTTCACCGATTCTTTCGTGAACTGCTTCGAGCTCCACAATGAATGGATGTGGTTTTCTGTCTAGAAGACTTTCGGATGCCTTCGCAGCAGTGATGAAGACCAATATGGGCAAAATCCATAACATCTTGTCTGAAAATGTTTTCTCTCTCTCTCCTCTCTCTCTCTCCCTCTCTCTCTCTCTCTCTCTCTCTCTCTCCCCCTCTCTCTCTCTCTCTCTCTCTCTCTCTCTCTCTCTCTCTCTCTCCCTCTCTCTCTCTCTCTCTCTCTCTCTCTCTCTCTCTCTCTCTCTCTCTCTATCTTTCTCTTCTTTCTTCTTTTCATTCACTCTCTAAAAAAACCTACCTGAAATCATCACAATGACTCGAAATGACTGCAACTGCCACGTGTCAAAAATTTCAACTAATGTCCGTGAGAAAAATTAATTTACGTTTTTTTACGTGGAGTGATAAATGAGAAAAAACCGTTCGCTGAGAGGATCGAACTCGCCACTTCAAGATTGATCACTAAATGCGTAATCAACTGCGCTATGCAGAAAAATTTGACTTTCTTGTTTTGACGTTCAAAATGATGTTCATCAGGAAGATCGAACCTATCAATTGAAGAGAACGATGAACAAAATAAAACCAACTGCACCATTCTCAAATGTTACAAAGCAAACACTTTTATTACAGTATGCACAAGCTGTTTATACAGGTAGTAGGATTATTATGGCAGGGAGTGGATTCGAAACCCGGATGTCGCAAGGCACAAGTCGGTCGTTGGTTCACTGAGCTATGATTGAATGGCTTCTGATACTGCAGACGGACGGTACTGGCATACGAAGTATCGGATCATTGCGAGAATCAAAACTGGAATGAGCCGAGACACCGATTGGACTTCGCACAGGAGTCGTAGCAGTAGGGACATTCTGAAATGAGAACGATGCTTCACTTTACGGAGAGTTGCATTGTGTACAATTCATAGTGAGAAAGTGCCATGAAAAAGTGCATTTGTGAACTACACTTCATATTTGTTAGTAGATCAAAGTTTACTGTAAATTTGAGATTTTTGCACTAGATCAAAACGATTACTGTGATGAATACTCAGAATATACAAAACACGAGATATTATGTGAAAAAGATAAAAAACATTGAATTTAAAAAATCAGAGTTCCGAAAAAAGTTTACCTCAAAATATTTTTAGTCGAAAAATTTAATTTTTGAAAAGTAAAAAAACGGTTTAGTCTTTTTTCTAAAAATAACATGGTTTTAAGCCTTGGAAAGGTAAGAAAATTGATAAGAAAAACAGAAAACTAGTCAGAAAAGAGTTTTTCATAGAGAAATAGTTACCTACGTAGTGAATGAAGTGAAAGAAAGGGCTGCGAATCTACAGTAATACATTTATAAGTAAGAAAAAAGCCGAAACTGCCTACAACACCGTTGAAAAAATCAATAAGGAGGGTGAAAAATAGCAAGCCGTTTGAAAATAGTAGTATTGCAAGTGAAAGTTTACTCTTCACTCGAGAATGGCAGCCCGTGATGAGAGAGTCAGAGACGCAGAGATGGAGAAAGACGAAAATTTGAAAACCAGATGTTACTTTTCGCCTGCGGTTGTGCCTAACAGCTGCTCTGTTAGGTCGCGGGTTCTAACCCGCCAACACATTCTTGCTTTTTTCTGAAATTACTGCAAAAAGTTACGTTGAGGTTAAGCTAGTCGTCCTAAAATGATCGGACTGAACTTGGAATATAAATCATACAGTTCAAGTAGATCAAGTTACATAAACAATTGGTAAAGAATGGTAGGTCAAAATTGAACAATACAAACGTAATACAAACTGACTACGGTAACTATGGTAATACAAACTGACTACGGTAACTATGGTAATACAAACTGACTACAGAAACTATGGTAATACAAAATGACTACGGTAACTATGGTAATACAAACTGACTACAGAAACTATGGTAATACAAACTGACTACGGTAACTATGGTAATACAAACTGACTACGGTAACTATGGTAATACAAACTGACTACGGTAACTATGGTAATACAAACTGACTACGGAAACTATGGTAATACAAATTGACTACGGTAACTATGGTAATACAAACTGACTACGGTAACTATGGTAATACAAACTGACTACGGTAACTATGGTAATACAAACTGACTACGGTAACTATGGTAATACAAACTGACTACGGTAACTATGGTAATACAAACTGACTACGGTAACTATGGTAATACAAACTGACTACGGTAACTACGGTAATACAAAATGACTACGGTAACTATGGTAATACAAACTGACTACAGAAACTATGGTAATACAAACTGACTACGGTAACTATGGTAATACAAACTGACTACGGTAACTACGGTACTACTGCTGATTACTGAAGTCAAAATAAATAGAGAGTACAATTCAAATTATATTTCTTCTTACAGTAATCTAAAAAAAAGAGAGCTCAAAAACGTTCAATGATCTGTTATATCACAGCTACAGTAACCGGGAATTGACCAGTATCTACAGTAACCAAAGAATAAGACAGAGAGAAATACTTTCAAGATCAATTTGGAGTTGAACTACTGTAACAGAAATTACAGTAATGAGATCATGGTGACAGTAACTGAGACGTGATCTAGTCTGTACTACAGTAACCGAAAATTGACCTACAACTACAGTAACCATGAAAGCTACAGTAATCAATGTTCAGAAACATAACAAAAGCTGTGAAGGAAGCAGAAACTAGAAGTTGTTGCTTGAAACAGTCATATTCGAGAACAAAGGAGGGGTTTTACAGTTACGCAATGCAGATTGCTTTTGCCATTGGGGTTCTTTGTTTTCTGCAGAATGATGGTTCGGTCCCGCCCCGGCGATTTTTGCTTTTTCTATTTTTGACATTCGGGTGATGGTTCGGTTCCGTTCCCATATTTTTTTCATTTCAGTGGAGAAGGTTTCACTCCGTTGATTTCTGCTTCTTTCTTTTATGATCGGGGTCGATGGTTCGGTCCCGCCCCGGCGATTTTTGCTTTTTCTATTTTTGACATTCGGGTGATGGTTCGGTTCCGTTCCCAAATTTTTTTCATTTCAGTGGAGAAGGTTTCACTCCGTTGATTTCTGCTTCTTTCTTTTATGATCGGGGTCGATGGTTCGGTCCCGCCCCGGCGATTTTTGCTTTTTCTATTTTTGACATTCGGGTGATGGTTCGGTTCCGCTCCCATATTTTCTTCATTTCAGTGAAGAAGGTTTCGCCCCGGTGATTTCTGCTTCTTTCTTTTATGATCGGGGTCGATGGTTCGGTCCCGCCCGATGATTTTTGTTTTTTCTTCCTAATGGTTGAGAAATAATCAATATTTCAATTCAGTAGGTCGGTTCCACACTGCACATAAATCGCTAGAAGCATGGCCGTTTTCAAACGCGCTCTAATCTCAATTTTGCAGAATGAGTACGGTAACTCTCACAACGAACAGTTAGATCTTTGTGGATTTAATTTATTATTCTTACTTACAGTTCATTGAAATTAAAGGCGCATCACTTAATCGTTCTTGTGTTTCAAGGCGAAACTGCTACAGAACTAAGTAACCGATTTACGGAGGCCAGATTTTTTTACAGGTAGAGGAAGCTATGTGCACTGTGAAGTTTTGCTTTTTCATGGTCTAAAGAGTACTTTTCTCTGACTTCGAAGTCGACAGATTTCATCCAATCTATCATTTTTGCATTTTCTCCAATAAAAACAATCTTCATGTGAAAATGATATGAAAAATTGCGGAAAACAAGATAAAAACGTTGAAATGTCTATAGCTTGACATTCTGAGTGAAGAATAAGTGTCCCTTCGCAGTTGTGTATACTTGCAAGCAGACGGCAATGAACTCCATCTGATCTTCAGCATTTTGAACATCGCTTCTCGGTTGTTCTCGAACATTCTCGAGGTTATCTGAGAAAAATGATTTGAATGTGGGCGTGGTTAACGAATCATCAGCCTTCAAAATTTATCTCGGGCAGACACAGTGCGTAAAACGGCCCGATGGGTGTCCGCACACTGCGTCAAGCACAGTAGAAAAGTGTCGGATCGAGCACAAACCCCGCCCCTTCGTGAATCCTGCACCGCTGTAGATCAAATTACAGTTCCTGTAATTAAACAACTTTTCTCAAAATTCATGATAAAAAGCTAGTTACAAAGGTAAGTGACATAACTTGCAATTTTCCAACAGCTCGGTGTGCGTCCTGTGTCCGCCCGGGACAACTTTTGGAGAGCCACGGAGGTCAAAAGTTTAAAAAAAATCACCATCTGACTTCGATAGCCACAGTACTTCCCGTGTTCCTGTATGAAGCAAGCCGAAAACTGTTCATAGTTTCTGAAATTAGAAAATTGATTGGTCTAGAAAGTCTAATTTTAGAAGATTTTAGATTTCCAAAATTTCAATCAGTTTTTTTTTAAAATTTTTCCTCTGGGAAAGTGTCGACAAGTACGTTTGCAAACTGATGATAGTTGAATTGAATAATTCACCATTAAAGTTTTCCCACTTTTTCTAGCTCTCCGAATTTCCGATGACCTAGGAAATCACAACATGATCAGTTTTAGAATATTGCACAGAACTTCATAACTTCAGGAAAAAATTCATTTATAGCAACGCTACTTGATCACAACCTGTTTGTTGTTCTCAGCTCACAGGCTTCGGCTCACGACAGTGTAAACGATGTTCGGAAGCGCATCGTGACACGGAGGTGCAAAGCTGATTTTCAAGTTGTTTTTCCGCGAGCTGCTGCGCGGAATCTGTTCTCTCAATTTAATCTAACGAAAATAGGATTTCAAATCGATCACTTTTTTCGAAGCATCGAAGAAGCGAAGCAAGTTTGTGTAGTGTATGTAATTTATCAACTGTTATTCTACAAAAGTGCTGAACTAATGATGGTTCAGAATGTTTTTTAACTATTTAAATCCTAGAAATCTGTTAGCGAAGCTAAGAAGGTTCAAGGAAAAGTGTGCAGTTGCGTCGGTGCGTTGGCAGTGCACACACGCCGCTTACCGTAACACTTCGATTTTTTAATTATTGATATTATTATTGTTTACGCCTATTTGTTAGTAAGCTTTCTTATTATTCTCATTATACTGTTTGTATTTATATTATTTGTAGCCTCTTGTAATCCTGCCTAATCATAATTTCATTATACAAGCAGGTAGTCCTCGCTACGCTCAGAGCCGTTTTTTTTTATTACAAAACACATATTCAGACCTTTTTATTGAAAAAATAAGTAGTTTTCACTCCCTGTTCGCTCTCACACTCCTTGTACAATTCAAGTACGGCGAAAACTAATGCAAGTCGGGCTAGAACCAATGCAACAGCTTGTGGGCCCCCAGTGGTCACGTGTGCAGCGCTCGCAAAAAATGTGCAGCGGTGACCGAGTGGTTAAAGCGTTGGATTTCTACTCGCTCAATGCGCGTTCGAATCCCGTCAACTACCGGCCACTTTTGCACAACCCTCCCCCCACAACCAAAACCAAAAAGGACCACCCAAAAATTTGCCTCACGAAAAAGGGGGCGGGGCAAAGTGGGCGGAGGATTTGTCAATTAATAATATGATGATGTATTGCAGGAGAACCAGAGAGGCTGGTTCTTTTCACTGGAGAATAATAAATTGATTGATTAATCTCAGTCCATCGATTGAAAAAGAAGGGTCGGAGACCCAAGAATACCTGCTGGAAGTATTATATTTTCACAAAATCCCAACTCACAAGCAGATATCCTCGACGACTTGATGAGTCTGGTTTTTGGTCAGTCTCAACATATCATCCTGTAGTCTGGCTGTTTGTTGACTGCATACAGAAGACAGCCGTTCCCCGTTCTCTTTCCAGCATGGGAATTGTGCTTGAACCTCTGCAAGTTGACCAAATCAGCGAAACCCGCGAGAAGTCGGCGCACCGTCTAGATTTGTACACGAGTCGTGCCAAGCTCTCACGCCGGCCAGAAGTATTGAGGCTTCCATTGAGTTGTTGCATGATCGAAGACATTGTTCGAGCAGGATGTTGTTTCTGGGAATATTGATTGATATCGATTCTTCCAGTATCTTCAAGTTCCTACTTTTTTCTTATTTTGAAGTTTCTCATACACTACTTCACATATATCGCTAGAAGCATGACCTTTTTCAAACGCGCTCTAATCTCAATTTTGCAGAATGAGTACGGTAACTCTAACAACGAATAGTTAGATCTTTGTGGATTCAAATTATTATTCTTACTTACAGTTCATTGAAATTGAAGGCGCATCACTTAATCGTTCTTGTGTTTCAAGGCGAAACTGCTACAATACTAAGTAACCGATTTACGGAGGCCAGATTTTTTTACAGGTAGAGAAAGCTATGTGTCCTTTAAAATTTGCTTTTTTTTTAAAAATATTCTCTTTTTCATCAAATTCTGGTCTAACAATTGATTTTTAATGGTTTTCATCGACTTTTTCGAGAACATTGAGACTTACTTCCAAAGTACCATAATCCGATGCTTTCCCCTCCTAGAAAGCCATCATTTCGCTGTCACTTAGTACTTTCCATTAGGGTCTCATCAAACACATTAGGGGATCTCAAAATGTGGTCACACTAATGTTCGAGGTAAGATTTTCTGCTAAGAAAAACACATTCGAATAAAATTCCCTTGGGTGCGATATTTACTATTGCAAGTGAGGTAAACATCCGACGGTTTGGGCCGAGGCTTTTTAGCGTTGAAATTTGACGTATGTAGCTTTACAGTCGATTAACTTTGATGAAATTGGGCACATTCCATTCGGTAACCTTTTTTTGGTAACCCGAAAACCAACAGGCGGATCCTATCCAGTGACCTAGTTTCGTAAATTTTTTACAAAAAAGTATAAAAAATTTGATCCAGCTACTTACTACCGGGGAAATTGCGGAAAAACAAAAATCAGGGGTCGGGAAAACAACATTACAAAGATGGAATCGCTCGAAAAGTACATGTCAAAGTTTTAAATTAAAATGAAGAAAAGGCAAAATTCTCTTGAAAGGATGGAACATTTGACCTCACCTACATATCCCCTGAGCCTTGATGTATGCAGCAGTCTCATTTCCAGTGGACATCAACAAGTTCAGGAGAGGCAGAGTGAAGTCACTGGACCATTCATTGTCCATCTGAAAATATCGCAATTTTATTAAAACTGATACAATTCCGAGGTTTTAGTTTTCACTCGAGCGAGTGCGTTACTCGTGTAATGTAACGCTGAAAAGGCAACTCCAGGTGTCCCAAAAGAATGAAATCAGTAGATCTAATTCATAGTGATGAGAGTCACTATTATCAAGAAAGAAAATTTGAAACTTTTCGAAAAGCTTAATACTTCTCTTTTTTGAAGATAATTTTTTTTCAATTAAAAAAATCAAGTTCATCAGTTCTGAAAAAGTTGCCAGGACAAAACAATTTTCGAGGTAAAAATCATCAAATTCAATTTCAAAATTGAAGAAAAAAAGATTTTTTATATTTTTCGAATTTTCAAAAATTACCTCAACCATGTGATTATCCTTACACCGGAGTACACATAAGTTAACTCGTATTTCGAACAGACAAGACAGCTCGGTGTACAAAAGTAGCAGTAGGAGAACGATGTATCGCATCCTGGAAGAGTTACAAAAAAGTAATGAAGAAAAAGGTAATAGATCTAAAGTCATGAAATTTCTCAACGAAAGAGAACTTCGCTCTGAAGAAACCCTTCAACTTCAATTTCTTGTTACTTTGTGCTTGCGTTTTTTTAACTCGAATTATTTTTTAGTTTGATAAGAAAAAAATTTGTGGAAAAACATGACATAAAAGGTTCTGTATCTGAATGAAAGCGAAAAAATAGGTAAACTGGAGTTAGATCTAAAAACATTGTAAAAAAGATTTTTAACTTTCCCAAAGTACTTTTTTGGACTCACATTTACTGCTATGATTAAAAAAAAATACTGGATCAGAAAAAAGGGTTGCTTTTGAGGTCATTAAAAGGTTGATTTTCCTAGATAAAGACTCCTTTTTTGCCATATTAGAAAGGTCTCAACTCTGGATGTAGAAAGAGTAGGTGGTTATTTTCTGTTCACTAATTTCAAGAATACTTTAATCTTTAACTTAAACTACATCGATTTCATTTGCTTACACTTCACATATATCGCTAGAAGCATGGCCATTTTCAAACGCGCTCTAATCTCAATTTTGCAGAATGAGTACGGTAACTCTCAAAACGAACAGTTAGATCTTTGTGGATTTAATTTATTATTCTTACTTACAGTTCATTGAAATTAAAGGCGCATCACTTAATCGTTCTTGTGTTTCAAGGCGAAACTGCTACAGTACTAAGTAACCGATTTACGGAGGCCTGATTTTTTTACAGGCAGAGGAAGCTATGTGCACTTTTCAATTGCGTTTGCCGCGGTGTGTAGTTGAAGAAATCTGACTAGGTCACTACTCGAAATCACAATAACATCAACTGAAGACCTTTATATGAAAACCTTCTCAGCAACACAAGAAAAAGACGTTAGAAGTGACTTTAGGATGAAAACAGACAAGAAAAAGAGGTGAATATTATTTAGATAGATATAGGGAGTGACATGAAGAATACCCCTGGGGGACACCTCTTTGCGCCCTATAAATGACTTTGGCTCCGCCTTTCGAGAGCCACTTGGAAAGGACTCTTCTGAAGAAAGTCGAACTCTCGCTGTCCCTCTCCATCATAATTATTATGCAATGAATAACTTAGGCAGAGTTCAAAAAACGAACGATTCGATTACGCGGCCAGGAGATCAGTTTCATAGAGAATAGGGGAGAAATGTCTCAAAATTCGTCTATCAAAAACGCTTCGAAGATATCTGGATAGTTGTATTTTAAAAAAACATTAAAAATTTCAAAATAAATAATTCGAACAGATTTTCAAAAAACATTTTTCAAGATTTTCAAAAAAAATTTTTTTTTAATATTTTTTTCTGAAATTGAGAACCAATATTTCATGTTGAATCAAGCATAAAGATAATGTTCATCGACAAAACTCACATTCAGATCCAACTGTAATCGAAAATCATCTCCGAATTTCGAAAGTGATTTTCACAACCTGAAAACATGAAAGCATTGACTCGTTTTCGAAACTCACTATAAAATTCTTCAACTATTGCTTTTGTCTGACACATGATGGAAAACATCCCAACAAAGCAGGAAATAGCGCGCTAAACCTTAAAACCGAAAATTAGAAGAACCTTAAAACTTCAGAAAAAGGAAAAAACTTACTGAAACGTTGAATGTAGCCGCCAGGAAGCAATTCAGAGAAAACAACGAGAAACAATGAAATTCTGTGATAATTTTAAAAAAAAAAGAGTTCAGTAGGGAAGATATCTTCAAACATTTTTCAAAAATTGAAAATAGTGGAAATAATGAAAAAGTGTAATTACGGTAATCGCCGACGGCAAAAAGTGAGTCCTGAGTTCCTTCGGTGCGTGTTTGCACACTTTCCCGTCTACCGTAACCATTTAAATTTGTTCTTTTTATAACTTTTACATTTATCGTTTTAATGCTCTTTCATACGTGAAACGTCACTGATAGATTATTATATCAATCATTTAAATTCTTTTTGCAGACATGGGCTCCAGTCAGTCAACTCCAGCGGCCACCAACAAGGTTTGTTTCATCATTATTTTATAATATTAATTTTCTTTATTGAATAGTATATTATTCGAATTTTTGAGAGGATTTCTAACTCGATAATTGAATATATTTTTCAAAATTACACGATTCAAAATTTTCTTGCGGCTATAAGTTAAGTTTCAGGTTCAAGACGTTACCAGCGATGTTGAAAAGTTGAAGAATGCTAGAAGAAATATGGCCGCTGCAGGTAAATTTTTCATTTGACATTGAAAGTAAAATAATCAGGAGGAGGCCAGGAATGCCCCGTAGACAAAAACTCCGCTGCCGCTGACGGATGTGGTGGATGCCCAGTTGGAGCAGACAAAATCAACCCATTGAATAATGTGAGTATATTTTTGTTCAAAACTTGTTAACACCTAAAAGAACACTTCTCGCTGTTTTCTGTGAGGAAAATGTTTCAAAACAATTAATTAAAAAACTATTGTACACTATTTCATAACTTCCTTTAAGGAAATGGCTCACCCAAACCAAACACCAGCTCCCGATCAGCCATTCCCTTTGCCAACCCACAGAGAGAAGTCGACGATCCCAAAAGCTGGGACTGAGAAAGACACATGGGTTTACCCAAGTCCTCAAATGTTCTGGAATGCCATGTTGAAGTGAGATTTTCGAATTGAAACAATTTAGAATGATTTTTCTTTGAATAATTCATCAGATAGGCACTAAAATAATGGAATATCATTTTCAGAAAGGGATGGCGTTGGCAAGACGATCAGCTCACTGCAACAGACATGAACCACATCATCTCGATTCACAACGCGAACAACGAAGAAGCTTGGAATGAAGTGCTCAAGTGGGAGAACCTGCTTCATCCGTTAGTTTTTGAATTGATTTTTTTCGCGGCGAAATTCTGTTCGAAAACATGGAGAATCAAATCAACAAAAGTTTCCGATTTGAGAAAAACACAATTTTCAAAGAATCGTGTTTATGAACATTTCTGCTGGATTTTTTTGAAATTGTAAACTTTATTCAAGGAATAAAATTACAAAGAAACACAAAACAGAAATAGTTGGTACGTGCCCCACAATGGCGCATGAAGACCTTTCTTTAAACCTGTGTAAAAGAACTGTTCCCGTCAGGACAGACTCGAATTTTTTTAAAGCATAGATTGAGAAAACATTTGCCAGGTCACTGGAGAGAAAAGTAATGAATTCTAATGTTAGTTGGTATTGAACAATGATGTTAATAGTTTCACCCAAGAATTCAGAATAAACCCAGACCAGTCAAAAAATGCTAGTGTGTGTCAACATTTCTTTCAAAAACGTAACTTCCAGAGAATGCGCAGAACCAAAACTGAAAAGCTTCAAGGGAGACGCGAAGAACATTTCGCCAAGGGCCCGAGCAAGAAAGATTCTGGGCTATGAACTACCTTTCGATAGACACGATTGGATCGTAGACAGATGTGGTATGAGAGAGGTGAGATTTTTGATTAATCGAATGAGAAAAAACATAGACTCTGTTGAATTTTCATGTAGAATCAACAGATATTTTTTCTTCTCGAAATCCGATGGATTTTGAAGTCTAGCCACTTTTTTGCGTATTTATGCAATTTCCAGAAAATGTCATTTTCAGTAATTTTTCAGTGAAACACTAACTTTCCATTTCTCTTCGAAGAATACTGTAAATTGTCGCATTTTGACCATAGAATTAAACGAAATGTACAATATTGCTACGAGAATAGAATTGAAGATTGAAGGGGGAGGCGACCAATAAGCAGCGAGCACAAACTCCGCCCTTCGTGAATCCTGTACCTGTAGATTAAGTTACAGTTACTGTAGTTGAAAAACTTTTTTCTCTGACGTTTTCTCAAAATTCATGATAAAAAAAGCTAGTTACGAAGGAAAGTTACATGATTTGCAATTTTTCAATAGCAATCTTCGAAACAAATTCGCTTGTTACCTTGAGAAAAATAGGAGAGAATGATGAAAGAAAAATATTGATGTGCGAACGCGCCCTATAGCGAATTTTCGTTCAATATAACGCGTCTAATCGATAACAGAAATAATGAAACTGGAAAACATCTATATTTCAGGTTCGGTACGTTATCGACTACTATGATGGAGGAGCTGTCGATCCACAATCGAGATTGTTCACTCACTTGGACGTACGGCCAGCAATGACAGATTTGTCGAACATCTGGGATAGAATGGTGATTTTTTTTTGCAAGCGAATTTCTCGAATCGTTCCTGATGCCTTATCAGGTTTGGAAGTTACTGCGACCTTTTTGCCTGGTTTTGACTGTAGAAATGATTTATTGAAAACCACTTCGCAACCGCTTTGCAGACCTCTGCTTTTTGTTTGTACCTGTTCGAAAGTGTTTGTACATGTAAAAAATGTTTCACTAGACATATTGAACGTTGCGAACTGTTCCCAACGATAGTTTTACATGTTTCAAACATTTTTACTTTACGATTTGTGAATCTGGGACGAAATAAAGTAGGAAAAGTAAAATTTTTTGAACTACAGTAACTGAAATTTGATCTACTCTATCGATTTTCTTTGCTTACTCTTTTCAACTGCGTTTGCCGCAGTGTGGGTCACTGGATCGGATCCGCCTTTTGGTTTTTCTCTTTTTTTCACCATTTTCAAAAAAGGTCACCGAATAGAATGTAACTAATTTACCTACCTAAGAAGTACCTAACATGGGAAGTATATGAAAGCCCCGAGAATCTATGAGGTCTGAGTGGTCTCATAGGTTTTCGAATATGGTGAAGACGATGGAACTGGTCTCAGAAGTTGCTTCAGGAGTTATGGCCAAGAACCTAAACGAGGTCGGTGAAGCAACTTCTGAGAGCAGTTCCATCGTCTTCACCATATTTGAAAACCTAAGAGACCACTCAGACCTCACAGATTCTCCGGGCTTTCATATACTTCCCATGTAAGAATGTAATTTCAGTTTCCTTTTACTAAAAATCTGATTTTTCAGGTGGTAGCATACTGGCGGTTCAAGTACGAGACACTGGGTCTCACTCCGAATCTGCCGATCCCACCGACAGAGTCTGGAGCACACCATTAAGTAATGAATTCAAATTTTCATAGAAATTACCTCTGACAATGTTTTCTGGAGCTGCAGTGACTGAGTTGCATGAATTCGTGGGTAGTAGATTGACCGCCAGGTTGATGAAACGATCAATTATTGATTTTTCAAAAGTAAAGCCTATGTGTTACTGTAGCTCCGATAATAATTTGACAACCTCTCCCAGGTTTTGCTTTATACAGTGATTGGGTGCTCACGTGGCATCTCATACTCCCCCCGATAGATTTAGCTAGTTTAGAAGGTCCCGATGCAGATTTGAGACTGTTCTTTTGTTTGTTCTATGAAATTTCTTTGTTGAAATGAATGTTTTTGAATAGATAATGTTGGTTCTGAAACATGTTTTAACCATAGAATTGTCTATCTGAAAGATTAGAGTTGTTTTTTTTCACTTTAGTTTAAAGAGAACGCAATTTTCTATTGACTGGGAATGACTTTTAAAAACTGGTAATTTAATAATCTTGGATCTACAAAAGTATTCAGATGCTATCATTGCTGTCAAACTTGCGTACGAAGAGTGTCCAGTCAATTTTTCATTCGACGCAAAAATATGCGAAGGCGTGAGATTTAATATTGATAAAAATTGGGGACTTGAATGCATTATGGTTGAAACTAATGATAAAAAATATGGAAGTGAGTTATATTTTTCTTTAATTAAAATGAGCAGAAGTTGATTATTTCGATATTGAAATAATATATTCTCTGGTACCGAACAAAGATCGCTTTCGGTACTTTTCCAAAAGAAAACGGCACCAACCGACGGTGAAATTTTTGAAGACGATCGAAAACTACTGGAAACGGTCGGAAAACTACCGAAAATGATTGTCAAAATACTGAAAACAAAATTTGGTGTGACCTCCCCTACGTTGGGAGAAGGTCACCGGAGACGCCATCGGATCCGACTTCGAAGTCCAGAACAAAAATAGCGGAATCTACATCCCTATGATCCGAGGATCAGTTAGTTCGCGAAAGTTTGAGAAGGCGTATCCTAATGAAATTCTTGAATTCCTGGAAAAACTCTAAAAATTTTTTTTAGAATTCCGGTGAAGTTCCGGTGAATTCAAAATTTTCACCAGAAGTTAACCGGAATTTCACCGCAATTTCTACACAAATTCACCGCAATTTCTACACAAATTCACCGCAATTTCTACGCAAATTCACCGCAATTCTCCACTCAAATTCACCGCAATTCTCCACTCAAATTCACCGCAATTCTCCACTCAAATTAACCGCAACTATACTTTTTCAAATCGTGGATTCTTTTGGAAAACACTAGAACGCAGATCAGTATTATAAATTTATTATATAAAAAATTAAAATAATTAATGTCATCGAAGATGGGGAATACAACTTCTATAGGTCAAGGGGAGAGCGGTCCGCGAGTCATTTGCAGTGAGTTGTCCCATGTTCCTATGAATCTTCCTTTCTGAAAATCGA
Source organism: Caenorhabditis parvicauda (assembly GCA_963978915.1). Taxonomy (NCBI): domain Eukaryota; kingdom Metazoa; phylum Nematoda; class Chromadorea; order Rhabditida; family Rhabditidae; genus Caenorhabditis; species Caenorhabditis parvicauda. The sequence goes on along the minus strand of OZ022251.1, from coordinate 1,735,945 downwards.
TAATAAACACTTTTCTAAATAAAACGAGTGCCAAAGTATCAGAGTTGAACGGGTACGTTTTTTGTTAAATCTGAATGAAAAAAGCAACATATGGAAAAATCTGTCTACTAACTACGCAGAACCCAGCTCGAGTCTGATACTGGGTAAAAAGTTCAGCGGGGCATTATGTTTCAAAATATGTATTACAAGTCAAAACATGGCACAAGTTTATATTCTGACTGCATGTAGAACCCAACTCGACTCTGATACTGGGTGAAGAAACCAAAAAAACTAACCTCGAAGAGTTCCAGCACCTGTTGCCCGACGGGAATGCGGTATCTGCGATGTGGCACGGCCAGTGCTTCGGATGGATAGCTCACCTTTCTGAAAATCGATAATAAACACTTTTCTGAATACAATGAGTGCCAAAGTATCAGAGTTGAGCGGGACTTTATTTTTCAAAATATGTATTACAAGTCAAAACATGCCATAAGTTAATATTCTGACTGTATGTAGAACCCAGCTCGACTCTGTCACAAACTTAAGAAATAATGAAAATAACCTCGAAGAATCCAAGTGCCGTATGACTTTCAATGGTGGTTCGAATTGCCTGGTTGGCAGGTCGAAGTCATCTGCAGATCCCCATGGGGGAGAAAGTTTATCTTCTGAATAGGTCGCTCTGCTTTCTGAAAACTTGTAGTGAAAAAAATTTATGAATCAAATGAGTTCCCAAGTATCGGAGTTGAGCGGGTCATTATTTTTTTTATTTATTAAAAATCGAAACGTGACATAAGTTTTACTCTGACAGTAGGCAGAACCCAGCTCACCTCTATTACTAAACTTAACATGAAACTAACCTTTAGGATTACGACTGCAACATGAATGTGTCATTTAGAACAAACCGCATACCTCTGAAAATAGGATTATTACAAACAAGTCTGCTTGTTATTACAAATGTGACAGAAAGTGAACTAACCTTGCACTGTTCAGCAAAATCAGCCTTGTACTCTAAAATCTTCACGGGTCTGGTTTCCGGAATCACATGACCTCGTCTGGGCTTGAGGCAGGGTGTTTGTTTGACAATTGTGGGTTAAAATTTTCGTGTCGGGTCGGATGATGAATTGGGAACATCTGAAAAATAGAGAAAATTTACAACTTAAGAAGAAAATTATTTTTCAACAACTTAAGAAGAAAATTATTTTTAATATATGAAATGAGTTAGGACATTGTTTTCAAAAAAGTATCATAACACAAGTATGAGTTGTAAAAAAACTAGTTGTATATACGAAATTTTTCCGTAGCATAAAAAATGTTTTCGAAAAGTAGTTTTAGATGGTAAAGTGATGTTTGGAAAAGTATGTTGAACGAGTTAGTAAAAATTATCATGAAAAATATTCTTTTTTTCTTGAATAATATAATAAAAAACCAATTTGAAAACTAAGATAAAAGATAAATAGGATATTGAAAACAAAAAAAAAACAATTGTGAATATTGCTGGTTACGATAACATTGAAATTTCGTTGCAAGACACTTTCCTTCACGCAATTCACCCACATATATCGCTAGAAGCATGGCCGTTTTCAAACGCGCTCTAATCTTAATTTTGCAGAATGAGTACGGTAACTCTCACAACGAACAGTTAGATCTTTGTGGATTTAATTTATTATTCTTACTTACAGTTCATTGAAATTAAAGGCGCATCACTTAATCGTTCCTGTGTTTCAAGGCGAAACTGCTACAGTACTAAATAACCGATTTACGGAGGCCAGATTTTTTTACAGGTAGAGGAAGCTATGTGCACCGGAATTCTCACTTTTTTCAAATTCACCGGAATTCTCACTTTTTCTTCTCAAATTCACCGGAACTTCACTTTTTTTTTCAAATTCACCGGAACTTCACTTTTTTTTTCAAATTCACCGGAACTTAGCATCGTTTTCCCCCCTTTCCCATTTTCACCGGAATTTCACCGGAATTCTGAAAAATTTTTTTAGAGAACTAGGTCTTCGTGCTAAAAATTGGTGGTTATTAATTAAATTAAGACTCAACTTTATTATAAGAATGGATGTTACAGAAAACGAGAGTTTTTTATATGGTTGAACGTTGATCATTCAAAAAGTTGAAAGCTTGCAAAAAATATAAAAATTAAATAGTCTCATGAAAAACTGGATCTTCAAGCAAAAAGTTCATTCGAAACATCATGATTTTTCACCTAAAATTACAGAAAAATTATCGTTTTCCGCAACGTCACGACAACAGTGAGAACAGCCGAAGAGAAGTCACAACGACGGATTGGATGGTGGCTCCTTGGGTGTGCAGGAATGTGTTATGGTGCAGTCGCCATTGGTGGAGTCACCAGGTTTCTTTCAAAATTATTCCGGAACTCCTTCGACGTTAGTGATGATAGATGTTTTTATGCCTGATCCAAGTCGATGATACAGTTAGTTGAGAAATAGGGATGAATAACATTCTTCTGTGATTCAAACTTTGTAATAACTGATGAGAATGTTGAAAACTTTATTTCCGAGCATTCGACTGAAAATCCTGAATTCGAGATTAGTGGAAGTTATTTCAAGTTTTAATGTGAAGAATCAGGAAATTCGGCGAAAATAATTGACAACTTTAGTAATTTCCGTTTTTCTTTCAGTTTCTGAATTCATAAATGCAGAAATTACATGAAAGTAGCTTAATTTCCTGCCTGGTCAGTACTTTTTGCATTAGTTCCAGTTATTAGAATGCGGAAATTGATTCAAAACTTCTGGAAATAACGTAAAATTCTCGACCCTTTTAAAAATGCAAAAATTTCGTTTTTGCAGAACTTTGTATTTTTATATTTCAGGTTAACAGAGTCCGGCCTGAGCATGGTCAACTGGGATCTGTTCAAGACCATGAAACCACCACTTACACTGAAAGAATGGGAAGAAGAGTTCGCTAAGTATAAGGAGTATCCGGAGTACAAGTAGTATGTTTTTTCATTGAAATTAATACGGCAATTTTCATTATAAAAAATCTTGAAAATTTTAAATAATTATCGAGCTTAGGAAAAATACAGTCTGAAATCTTCTTTGAGAACGTCTTAACAATATTTTCCTACCCTTATCCATGTTCCAACTTCCGTTTTGTGACAATTTACTTCCTTGCATAGCAAATCTGGTGAAAACTACGGAGCAGAATTTTAGGAAATACAGACTTCCATTTCCGTTTAGTTGCTGCTGCTTTTTTGTAAATTTTCGGTGTTTCTGATGTCTTTTTCACAATAACGATACCAGAACAACCGTGAAATCATCAAAAACTATCGAATTTCTATTCGTGAGACAATGGAGTTTTTATCTACTCGCACAAAAAACTTCAGCAAATCATCAAGTCACGAAATGACACTGAACGAATTCATGTTCATTTGGTCGATGGAATATGGTCATCGTATGTGGGGAAGAGCTATCGGGCTGGTGAGTCGAAGAAAATCGATATCATCATATTAATAATAGAACAAGGGGACCGCCCCCTTTGCTCCGCCCCTGGTATGGTTGAAGCCGATTTTTGGGTGGTCCTTTTTGGTTTTGGTTGGGGAAGGGGAGAAAGAGAGGGGTTGTGCAAAAGTGGCCGGGACGGGATTCGAACGCGCGTTTAAGGTGTAGAAATCGAACGGCCTAACCACTCGGTCATCGCTGCACGGTTTTCGACAGCGCTTGACGTGTGACCACTGCGACCCCTCGCAGGTTGTTGCATTAGTTCTAGCCACACTTGCATTAGTGTTCGGATTGTTCGAGAAGTGCGAAAGCGGGCAGCGAGGAGAGAGAAAGAGAGAGAGGGAGAGATTAAAACGTCTGATTTTGTAATGAAAAAGGGCTCTGAGCGTAGCGAGGACTGTCTGCTTGTGAATCAATAATCGATTAGGTTTTCATGATACCATGTGCCTACTTCTGGGCCCGCGGGCGTTTCTCGAAAGGAATGAAAGTGAGAATGGCAGCAGCTACAGCACTCCTCCTAACCCAGGTAAGCGAACCGGCTCCAAGCCAATGCAACGCGGTTCTCACAGGGTGGTGTCGGTTGGTGGATGGTGAAGTCTGGTCTCGATCCGACGCAAAACTCTTCGGATGTGCCAAGGGTGTCGCAGTACAGGTTTTGAAAAAATATAGTGATATGATTGTTTTCTTCAGACTTGCAACTCATCTATCATTAGCTTTCGTCCTCTACTCATTGTTCTTCTGGAATGGTCTCTCACATGTTCTGAAGCCGAATGATGTGAGTGAACAATAATGCAGGGTGGGGCAGAGATAGTGATACCCTATTCAAACCTGTATAACTCTACGGTTGTTTTATTAAATTATCTCAAAATATAGGACAATGTAGATGAATATCATACAACAATATACTGTGAAGAATTTCCCAATCGGACTCCGCCTGCTCTCAGTACAGCCTTGAGAACTTTTGATCGAGCATTGTTCAATGTTCGCAGGTCATAGGTGACAAGATCTCTATATCACTATCTCTGCCTCACACTTTACTGATGTTTTTCGAATCATTTTCCGGAACAAAGTTGTTAGGCAACAAAATACAATCGTTTTCGGTGCTTTCTCCAGTTTTCGATCGTTTCTGAAGCAGTTGAGATCCGTTTCGGCTGATTACCGATCGTTTCTGTTGTTTGAAAAAATCACGATTTCAGCTCACGGCGGTCCGGTCGAAATTAGGAGCACTCCGAGGTGTCACCCACACAACTAAGTTACTCGTTTTCACGACTGCTCTTATGGGTAGGAGTTTTAGTTTGAGAGAGAGAGAAGGCTCAGTAGTCGAAATACGATCGTTTTCGGAAATTTTCGACCGTTTTCAGTAATTTTCGATAGAAAATGGCCGTTTTTTTCTGAGAATTACTGAAAACGATCGTATTTTTCGAAAATTTTTGAAAATAACTGAAAACGATCGAAAATGTCTGAATACTACTGAAATTTAGCTAAACCAACCGAATATCACTGAACACTGCTGAAATTTTCTGAAAACGTCCGGAAATTCCTTGAACCTCTCGTTTTTGTAGCTTCGAATTTTGTACCTCTCAAAACGACGATCCGATAATTCTCGGTTGTTTTGGAAGATTTGAAAAAGATCGTATTTCGAGCACTGAGAGAGGGACGGAGGGAGAGAGAGAGAGAGAGAGAGAGAGAGAGAGAGAGAGAGAGAAAGGGAGAGTATTTCCTACAATTCATTTGTGTTTCAACAATGCTCATATAAAATTTATTTGTATGAGTTCAAACAATATAATCACAGATCGGAAATCACAATAGAGAACAAAGAGAAAATAAAGATCTACAATGTTTACAACTTTATTACAGGAGCGTTCGTGGCGGGACTAGACGCAGGACTTGTCTACAACTCGTGGCCCAAGTTCGCCGACAAATGGGTCCCAGAAAATATGCTCTCAAGGTCTCCCTTGTGGAAAAACTTTACTGAAAACGATGTCACAGTTCAGTTTGTGCATAGAAACTTGGTAAGTGCAAAACGCACAGTAGAAAAGTGTCGGATCAGGTAGCGAGGGGAGGCGACCAATAAGCAGCGAGCACTAACCCCGCCCCTTCTTAAATCCCTAGTCTCCGTAGATCTTTCGGCTTATTTTTCTCACTATAAAATGCTCAGATTCTTAGTTTACTTGCGTTTTAAAGACTTGGATCTTCACAACAGTTGTTTTCCAATTTTACCTAAGCTTATTATGAAAGGAAATTACTGTTGGCTGCAGATTGCAATAGTACATGATGGATTAATAAGGTAAAAAGTGAGAAAACTTTACCAAAATCGCTACATAAATGGGACATTTCTTAGAAAAATTCTTTCCCTTTTGCCTATTTTTTTTTTCGGAAAATGTCAATCATAACAACTTTAATTTAGTCCACAAGGCATATGGGAAAATTACAGGCTTACTTGACGCTTGTGAGCGTTCTCGCCACGTGGATAATCGGGAGACGTGCACCAGTGCCGAAAAGAGCAAAAATCGCCATGAACTGTGTTCTAGCTGCGGCATTAGGACAGGCCAGTCTTGGTATAGCGACCTTGGTGAGCTTTGAATTTACTTATTTACCCTATTCTCCAAGTATTTACATCATTTAAAGAATAATATATCGAAAAATGTGCCAATTATTGAATGGTAGATGTTTTTTCTATATAAATTTCTGCGAGCGATACTTTATAACTTTTCCGAATTTTGTGGTTCGCTAGGTGCTAAAGATGCTCCTAACATGAGAGTCAATTACTCATTAGTTAGTTTTCATATAAAAAGAGCACTAACTGTATGATGGAATTACAACGGTCCACCACGCTCACCCTACTTGTAAAAAGCCTGCGTCTAGCGGTTGTACACGTTCACTCACTCACATAACGAAGGGAGAGAAACCTCTTACCCTCCTAAATACGAAGAAATGTGTCTAGTTGTCTGCAGTCTCTCGCTGTTTCTCCGTCTCACGCGGCAGGTTGAACAGTAAAGAGAGCGATGAGGAGTTGTCCACTGCAATGACCTGTTTTGTTTACCATTAGGAGCGAAATAGCTTAAAAGTTCATCATCAGCTCACATTCTGAATCAAGATTACACCTTGCACATCTCCCTGCTTACGTGCCGAGGTGAGAGAGCACAGCGGTTAGAGAGTGTTTTGTTGTAGGTTTACAGGGCTAATCGATAATTTCTTTTCATTGTATCAAAGAAATCTCATTTCCAATGATGATTTGTCCGAAGTCAGAAAGTTCAAAATCACGCAAAACTCTCTCCCTCTAAGCAGTAAGCAGAGATATGTGCACCAAGAAATTAACAAAAGCAAAACACATATCTAGCAAAAAGTCTGACCGATTTCAAACGCGCGCCAGGCGCATTTTTGTAAACTGAGTACGGTAGGTCTACCCTAGGGTCGGGACTCTCACAACGAACAGTCAGATCTTTGTGGATTTAAATTATTATTCTTACTTTCAGTTCATTGAAATTAAAGGCGCATTACTTAATCGTTCTTGTGTTTCAAGGCGAAACTGCTACAGTGATAAGTAACCGATTTACGGAGGTCAGACTTTTTTACAGGTAGAGGAAGATATGTGCAAAATACATCTGTCCGAACTATGATCATCATATGAATGTTTTGAAAGCGTTTGATTCAAACCAGTACTTACCTGAAAACGGATAAAGTTGAATCTGATGTTTGTTGAGTACGTCGCTGCGCAGCTTCAAAGTTGAAACTGAATATTTAACTGTGTTGAACAATGTTTCGGAACGCAACGGAATCGTACAACTCCCTGCTCACCCTCCCATGTTAGAGTGAGATCTCAGAGAAGTCAACTCTGATTGGAATCAGAGTTGTGTTTCCAATCGGAATGAAATATATTTCGAAATACTCGGTACCGCCGTCCTATTGGATCCGATTAGATCCAATTCGAATTATTTTGTTTGATGGAAAATGGGCCTATAACCATGATGACACATCATGATGATTCATTCTATAATACTTTTGTTCATGATCTATCTGTTAACTCGAGTTTCGAATACATCTGGAGCATTCAAAATTACTCAGAAAAGTCAACTCTGATTGGATCCAGAAAAAAATCAGATTGGATTCCAGTTTATCCCAAATTAGATGTGATTGGATCAAATCAGAGTTGCCTTCTCTGAGATGGAGAAGGCCGGCGAACATAGACATTTTTTGGATTTTGTGCAGGTTTACAAACGTTTTTTTTCGTCATCCTTTCTGTTTCTTTATATCGTGCGCTGAAGACTCTGCATCGATAAATACTCACCTTGTTGGATTCTTCCGAGTATCGTATTCTTGTGTTCAGTTTGAAGATTAATTTTGATTTTCGTCTTCTTTTATGTTTCATGTTTGACCGTGATAATGAATTGATCTGGTTCTGAGTTGATCTGAAACAAAATGTGTGCAAGAAACATGGCTCTGGTAACAGTACATGTCAACAGGAAATGACCTTCAGCGTAATTCGGATCCAGAGTTGAGACCTAGCCAGATGTGTTAAGCAGGTCGAGGGATGAAGTTTTCATGTAGAAAATTTTTGCACGTTTTTTGTTACAAGCGAGATATTTTAATTTAAAAATTTTAAACTCCAAAAATGAGTGACCTCTCGCACGACACAATTAGATCCAACAGGAAAAACAACTAGCGGGGTGGTGGAGTGGTCAAAGGTTCTGCGTTCGAACCGAGAGGTCTAGGGTTCTATTCCATCCGCTGACGACTTTTTGGTCATTTTTTTGCACAATGACAAAAATGTGCCCAAATTGTGTGGAATTACTCTTTTGCATGTATTTAAACCCTTCTACTCATGTTAATACTCTGCGAAGTTGCCAAAAGTCTATAGCCGATCTCATCTATCACCTCCTCCATTATGAAGCTAGTGAAATGGTCGTTACAACTTTGATATTCATCAAAAACAAGATTTTTGAGTTCGAGATGCATTTCTATTTGTGAACTGAACGGTAACCGTTCAAACCGGAGTTATCCTCTAGAATTCCTCAAGTCTTGAGCCAGAAGCATCTCGACAAGTAGCTGGATGAGTATGCAAACAAGAAAAAGTTGAATTCAACAACTTCATCTTTTGAACTTATTTATTGATAATATTATAATTAATGTTTGTGGTTGTTGTTTGGTGTAATCTGGGCGGTCATGAGATTATATCCATGAAGATTTTATCAAGGTTTGTGATTAGAGACCCTCATCCGGCCACTTGTCGAGATGCTTCTGGCTCACGACTTGAGGAATTCTAGAGGATAACTCCGGTTTGAACGGTTACCGTTCAGTTCACAAATAGAAATGCATCTCGAACTCGAAAATCTCGTTTTTGATGAATATCAAAGTTGTAACGACCATTTCACTAGTTTCATAATGAAGGAGGTGATAGATGAGATCGGCTATAGACTTTTGGCAACTTCGCAGAGTATTAACATGAGTAGAAGGGTTTAAATACATGCAAAAGAGTAATTCCACACAATTTGGGCACATTTTTGTCATTGTGCAAAAAAATGACCAAAAAGTCGTCAGCGGATGGAATAGAACCCTAGACCTCTCGGTTCGAACGCAGAACCTTTGACCACTCCACCACCCCGCTAGTTGTTTTTCCTGTTGGATCTAATTGTGTCGTGCGAGAGGTCACTCATTTTTGGAGTTTAAAATTTTTAAATTAAAATATCTCGCTTGTAACAAAAAACGTGCAAAAATTTTCTACATGAAAACTTCATCCCTCGACCTGCTTGACACATCTGGCTAGGTCTCAACTCTGGATCCGAATTACGCTGAAGGTCATTTCCTGTTCAGACATAAAGACCTTCCTCACTGTCAATGGTCACAGTACATGTCTTACATGGCTCTGGTAACAGTACATGTCAGACATAAAGACCTTCCTCACTGTCAATGGTCACAGTACATGTCGGACATGGATATGTCTTACATAAACGGCCCTGTTGTTACCACTTCACGCTATGTCTTACATGTACAATGACATTTGGATTATAGAGTAATACATGACGTCATGAACGCGCGATTTTACAATTTGTCGAATTCCTCACTTCCGTCTTCTAGGACTCCTTCCAAAACACGAATCACAACATGATCTCTCAGCTGCCAATTCTTTCATTCGATCAGGCATCTCTGAACTTTTCCCTGTGTTTCTCTGAAATTCTATCATTTCGAAGTCCCACCACATACAGTTAACCACACGTACTCAGAGAAGGCAACTCAAATTGGATCCAACCACATCTAATTTGGGATAAACTGGAATCCAGTCTTATTTTTTCTGAATTCAATCAGAGTTGACATTTCCAATTACTTTTAGATGCTCCAGATGTAGTCGAAACTTGAGTTAACAGATAGATCATAAACGAAAGTATAATGGAATGAATCATCATGATGTGACATCATGGTTATAGACCCATTTTCCACCAAATAAAAAACTACTAATGGGATCCAATCTAACGACACTGGATCCAATCTGACAAATCCCTTCAAATAACTATAATGCCCCGGAGAATTATTTTCTCGCCGAACCCAAATAACACGATGAATCTTTGGTCAGCACGAGTATTTTGAAAAATATTTCATTCCGATTGGAAACACAACTCTGGATCTAATCTGATTTTTTCTGTATCCAATCAGAGTTGACTTCTCTGAGTAATGAATTCATATGGTACATCTGTGGTTGGAACGGATCTAAATCAACACATGACGGCCTTTCGTAATACCATCACACAAAGAGTGCTCCGTTTTTAGTTGAAATTGACTAATTCGCAGATGTGGACCACGTTCGGAACTTCTTTGGAGAGACTTTTCAAATAACGAAATCAAAAGCGCACACCAAGCTAAAGGTGATGGTTATCGATTAGACGCGTTGCACGAAAATTATATTGAACGAAAATTCGCTTTAGGGCGCGTTCGCACATCAATTTTTTTCAATCTTTTGTCCTATTTTTCTCATCTAAACAAACGAATTTGTTTTGCCAATTGCTGTTGAAAAATTGCAAATCGTGTAACTTTCCTTCGTAACTAGCTTTTTATCCTGAATTTCGAAAAAAAAACGTCAGAGAAAGAAGTTTTTAAACTACAGCGGTGCAGGATTTACGGAGGGGGCGGAGTTTGTGCTCGCTGCTTATTGGTCGCCTCCCCTTTCTGCTTGATACGACACTTCTCTACTGCACTTAGCGCGGTGTGGAGCGCTGATTTTTTTTTACAATGAATAAAAATCGATAATTCAATTCTGTATTGAGAAACATGGTTTCAGTTGTACTACGTACCAGTTTCACTTGCGGCTTGTCATCAATCAGGATCAATGGTACTACTTTCAACCGTCCTGTGGCTCAGCCATGAGCTCCGTCGGCTGCCCAGAGTGTAATTCTTACGAAGTTTCACTTTTGTTGAGTTTTTAGTTTTATAGTATGTAAAGTATGTAGGAGTAATAAATTATTTTACAGTTTGGAAAAGCAGCGAACAGATGTTTAGAGAGAGGAAAGAGAATGGGAGAGAGAGAGAGAGGGAGGGAGGGAGAGAGAGAGAGAGAGAGAGAGAGAGAGAGAGAGAGAGAGAGAGAGAGAGAGAGAAAGAGAGAGAGAGAGAGAGAGAAAGAGAGGGAGAGAGAGAGAGAGAGAGAAAGAGAATGGGAGAGGGAGAGAGAACTTCTGTGTACTTTGATAGAAATGAACCATGAGAGAAGTGTGCAGACATAGTTTCTATTTGATACAAAAATTCTTACAGGAAAAAGAGTATGTATGGTTTAAAATGGTACAAATAATGCAAACAGGCACTGTCAAAGTGTATGAATAGAGGTCGAATGAATACTGAAATATTGTGTAGCCTTTTTTCAGACGAACTAGACAAGTTTTTCTTGAATACGAAGGTTTGTTTCACATTTCTGACAAAATTCATCGCAAGAAAATGTAGATTTTCAAACGAAAGTAAGAAAGAGTACGGAAACTTGAATTTTTTCTTCTGCACAGCTTCCTTATAGAAAAAAGATCCTGTAAAAGTTCTTGCTAAGAGTTATATCAATCTCAATTTTATTTTTCAGAGTAATTTTAGACTCTAACTTAAGTATTATTGAATTTTTCAAAATAATCAATTGAGGATAATTGAAAATTCAAGATTACATTTTTGAAAATTTTTAATTTATGGAAAAATAAGAGCCGCAATTTTTGCAAAATATCACGGTTTACGAGCTTCAATTGGCACTGCTGCAAAATGCTCAGGAATGGCCAAAAATGATGCTACTTCCTTCTTGTTTGCCATCCTTTCTCCCCGTTTTTATCCGAGACCATAAATATATTCTAAATCGCGCGTTAGTGACTTTTTGTACACGCTTATTGATAAGATATCAATAGCAAGTTTCGGGTTTGGAACGTTTTTTCTGCCATAAGCGGGTGATTACTGCGATGGATATGCCGTTCAGAGTTACGGGAAAATGAAAATTGTCAACAATATATTTCACTTTTTTACTCTTCTTGAAGATAGAAGCAGTTTCATGATTATAGGTTATGGCTTCATAAAAAATTGGCTCATATGTCTTCGATTTTTCAACAAAAAAAGAGAGAGAGAGAGAGAAAGAAAGAAAGGAAGAGAGAGAGAGAGAGAGAGAGAGAGAGAGAGAGAGAGAGAGAGAGAGAGAGAGAGAGAGAAAGAAAGAGAGAGAGAGAGAGAGAGAAATGAGAGAGAAAGAGAGAGATGGAGAGAGAGAGAGAGAGAGAGAGAGAGAGAGAGAGAGAGAGAGAGAGAGAGAGAGAGAGAGGGAGAGAGAGAGGGAGAGGGAGAGAGAGATGAAGAGAGAGAGAGAGAGAGAGGGAGAGAGAGAGGGAGAGGGAGAGAGAGATGAAGAGAGAGAGAGAGAGAGAGAGAGAGAGAGAGAAAGGCTCATTAGCGTCAGAACTCCAGGAGCGAAGCGAGAAATAATTTCTGGTGTAACTTTATCAAAGTTAATGAAGTTCACTATTGTAGATGCAAACTAACAAAGTTCAACCGATTCACATGCAATAGTTTCAGGAAAGCTGGTCTCATCGGAGACCGGTTTCACGTGAAACGCATTCTCTGTTGCATAATCCCTCCTATAACGTTTGTCCAGTAGTTTCATCTTAGCTCTCTTACATCTTCTTGATTTGCCTGCATTACATAATCAGCTTGAGGTTATTCAAAATTGCTCTCTTTTACCGTCGGTCAAAAGGCACGGTGTACCAAGATCACAAAAATCGAGTGGAGGTGGAGTTTCGAAAAAGGCGCGAATCAGTCGACCCCAATCAATATATCCCATTTTCCGCTCCGGATGACCGCTTTGCAGCCGTTTATTGGTACTTTTACCCATTTATTACATGTATTCTGCTCATTTTTAGCACATAGCTTCCTCCACCTGTAAAAAAGTCTGGCCTCCGTAAATCGGGTACTTAGCACCGTAACAGTTTCGCCTTGAAATACAAGAACGATTTACGTTGCCTTTAATTTTAGAATGAACTGAAAGTAAGAATAACAATTTAAATCCACAAAAATCTAACTGTTCGTTGTGAGAGTCCCGACTCCTACCGTACTCATTCTGCAAAATTGAGATTAGAGCGCGTTTGAAAACGGTCCTGCTTCTAGCGAAAGCTTCATTCTCTATTAAAAATGACGAGTCCAAACACTCCGACTGATATGTAGAAAGTTGGTTCCGGCATAAGGACATGTTAATTGTGAGACGACTGTCTTCAGTTCTCCATCCAAACCGTTCCTATAGTTTATGTTAAGCTTTACAGAATGAAAAATGAAAACATAATCCAGAAATCCGAGGAAAAACAGCGAAAACTCATGCGAAGTGAAATCATCACTGATTGAGTCTACGAATTTGGATTCTGGAGTCCATGTTTGGAATATGTGATGTTTTCATGATCTAAAACACTGAATCCGTAAGAATTCAATAGTTTCTGATGTTTTGGCCTCTCAGAAGCTTTGAATTCAAGTGAAATCAGGATAACTATGAAGTCGACTTCAGACATGTCTAGGGAAAATAATTATTATGTTTTTATTTTGTGAGTTATCAACAACTTATTGAGATTACTATATTCAGATATGTTTGAATAAATATCTGTGAAAATTTGACAGCAATCGAACAACTATTGGGTGAGATATTACCGAAAAACCAAATGTGGAAATGTTTATGTTCGCCACTGTATGTGGCACCGAACGGTTTTCCTGAGATCATTGACAGAAAGTTCATGTCTTGATCGAATATGTATACAGTGGATATAGTATCCATGCCTGATCCAAGAACAACTGATTGGCTGATCGAACTGGTTCTCTCGCACTAGGGGTTCTCAACTACACACTTGTATTATTCCTATTAAGCTGTTTTAACCGATACCGGCACCGTCGCTACGCTCTTGAGGCTGGAATTTGAGGACAACTAGTTGGGAAAAACCAATGGTTCGTGGCGAATAGTAAATTCTCAGGGAAGTCAACTCTGATTGAATCCAGAAAAATCCAGATTGGATTCCAGTTTTTCCCAAACTAGATGTGGTTGGATCCAATCTGAGTTTCCTTCTCTGAAATTAGTACCAGCAAATGAAAAACTGAACCCACTGAAGGGTTGGGACACAAGGAAGATCCCGAACATATGGTTTCGCTCATTTTTTTGCGAATTTTTGAAGAAATTGAGGTCGCACAGAGCATAACGTTTGGTCACTCTAAAAGTAGGCGGGATGGGTAAAAATAGCAATAGACGGCTGCAAAGCGGTCATCCGGAGCGAAAAATTGAATCTATTGATTGGGGTGGACTGATTAGCGCCTTTTTTGAAACTTTTACATTTTAATGACAAAATTCGTCAAAAATGATGAGAAACTATCAGAGTGAATCTTCGTTCCTACAAGCGAATATACGATATTTTCGTTTTTATTCTACTTTTTTAAAAAATCAGCTTTTTTCAAGAAAAATTAATTGCGTCCAAAATGTTCGATATGTTGAAAGGTACGATACACACCAAGCTACAGATGATCGTTATCGATTAGAGGCGTTGCAAGCAAACTCACATATATCGCTAGAAGCATGGCCGTTTTCAAACGCGCTCTAATCTCAATTTTGCAGAATGAGTACGGTAACTCTCACAACGAACAGTTAGATCTTTGTGGATTTAAATCATTATTCTTACTTACAGTTCATTGAAATTAAAGGCTCATCACTTTATCGTTCTTGTGTTTCGAGGCGAAACTGCTACAGTAATAAGTAACCGATTTACGGAGGTCAGACTTTTTTACAGGTAGAGGAAGAAATGTGCACATCAGATCTACTTCTCGCAATTTTGAAATCATTAAAAAATAATCCTACGTTAATTGAATGTGAAAAAGCTGAACACATTGAGAAATTCTAAAAAAAACAAAATTGATTTTCATGACGTAAAATTTAGTTTTGTGTGCAATCTCCTTCTTTTTTTATTTTTCTCTCTGTGATTCATTTTTTGCTATAGGCTAGAAGCATGGCCGTTTTCAAACGCGCTCTAATCTCAATTTTGCAGAATGAGTACGGTAACTCTCACAACGAACAGTTAGATCTTTGTGGATTTAAATTATTATTCTTACTTCCAGTCCATTGAAATTAAAGGCGCATCACTTTATCGTTCTTGTGTTTCAAGGCGAAACTGCTACAGTACTAAGTAACCGATTTACGGAGGCCAGAATTTTTTACATGTAGAGGAAGCTATGTGAGAGACTCATTCTTCTGTCTTGTTTTTCTCATCTTAACAAGCGAATTTGCTTCGTCAATTGCTTTTGGAAAAATGCAAATCATGTAACTGTGCGATGCTCTGGCAACGACAAAGTTCAACTGCGTATTTAGGGCTTAATAATATAATTATGTCATTATGGCAATCGGAAAAAGAGAATATTTGTATTTACTATTTTTCATAGTCTACCCTCATTATTTCATAATTAAGAAATCTTTGTTTCAACAATGATAAAAATGCCGAAATTCCGAACGTTAACATATTATGTGATCTTTAAAAAATTATTTCAACGAATTTTTCTGATTTTAAGCAGTTAAGAAACATTTCGTGCCGAAACGGTGAAATCCACAGTAAGTATATGAACTCATAATTGTAAAAACTTTTGAAAAATTAGGTAAACCACAAAAAAAATAAAAAAGACTGTTAAGTTAGTATGAAACGAAATACTCACCAAATTCTGATTTTTTTCTTCTCATCTGAATAGAATTCATCACTTACCGAACATGAAATTAAACGTTTGGAAGTGGAAAATAGGAAAAAAGTGGGGGAAGCGAATTGAAAACAAGTTTAAGATACGCAGGTGAAAAATGGTTACGGTACATGTAGATCAAAAAATATATGCAACGGGCGGGTTCTAATATTACCACATCACATATCTAGCAAAAAGTCTGACCGATTTCAAACGCGCGCCAGTCGCATTTTTGTAAAATGAGTACGGTAGGCTCGGGACTCTCACAACGAACAGTTAGATCTTCGTGGATTTTAATTATTATTCTTACTTTCACTCCATTAAAATTAAAGGCGAATTACTTAATCGTTCTTGTGTTTCGAGGCGAAACTGCTACAGTAATAAGTAACCGATTTACGGAGGTCAGACTTTTTTTACATGTAGAGGAAGATATGTGCACATCAGATCTACTTCTCGCACTTTTTAAAACCATTAAAAAATAATCCTACGTTAATTGAATGTGAAAAAGCTGAACACATTGAGAAATTCTAAAAAAAAAAAACAAAATTGATTTTCATGACGTAAAATTTAGTTTTGTGTGCAATCTCCTTCTTTTTTTATTTTTCTCTCTGTGATTCATTTTTTGCTATAGGCACTGTAGTTCAAAAGATTTTACTTTTTCTACTTTTTTCGTCCCTCTCTCTCTCTCTCTCTCTCTCTCTCTCTCTCTCTCTCTCTCAGAATTTCAATATCTCAAAAGAACGGAACACCTCTAGTCTCTTTCGACCTCATAAGTTTTTTTCAAAAACCAAAAAACGTCGTTTAAAACATTTTTGAGAATTTAAGATCCCCATGTATGCCGTAAAATCTTACCGTTCGTATCTTTTTTCACGGTTTACTGATTGGAGAGCAAAAGTTCAGTGAGATTACAGTATACTGAGTACGGGGTACTACCATCCCTCTGGGCTTTTTTGCCATCGTTCACGAACAAGCTTATACGCTATGTATCCGATTTCTACGCAACGGGAGAAAGCGACTTCTCTCTTTTGTATTCATTCTATTTACACAAAGTATGTGTGTTTCCGTGTGTCTATGTGTTTTCCTATTCCATCTGGACACTGTAAAAGTTTTGCAACGGACAGAACCTTATTCATAGTTTTTGTTCTAATAATTGGTCACTTTCACCAGTCATCTGCTGTTGGCTCACTATTTTCAGTTTCACTAGTTTTTACAAAGAAAAAAGATAAGATCTAACTCTCTGTCTCTCTCTCTCTCTCTCTCTCTCTCTCTCTCTCTCTCTCTCTCTCCCTCTCTCTCTCTCTCCCTCTCTCTCTCTCTCCCTCTCTCTCTCTCTCTCTCTCTCTCTCTCCCTTTCTCTCTCTCTCTCCCTCTCTCTCTCTCTCTCTCTCTCTCTCTCTCTCTCTCTCCCTTTCTCTCTCTCTCTCTCTCTCTCTCTCTCTCTCTCTCTCTCTCTCTCTCTCTCTCTCTCTCTCTCTCTCTCTTTCTATCTCTCTCTCCCTCCCTCCGATTGTGTAATACAAAAATCCCTGTTCTCTTTACATCTTCCTCTTCTCACGCTTAAGTTGGCGCGATAACGTTGCGTAACGCTGCCTCCCCCCATCCGTTGCTTATTCGAGTTTTGCTTGCGTCGTCTGGGACGTGTTGTGTTATGTCCTTGTACTTTCCCAAGAACATGTTTAGCCAGATCTCTCTCCCTTCTCCCTTCCTAGTTTTCCCTTGCCTTCCTGACCAGCCGGCTTCCCCAACGTGCAGGAAAGATGCTCAAATGATAAACAGTGGTTAGGGCTATTCATCGCATATGAATCATTCTTGTTGTGATGTAGCATTATCTTCTCTTTGATTTGTACAATTTGAATGTTTCCCCCACTTGGATTTTTTTCATCAAGTTGACTTTCAATGTTATCGCAGATAGCTTCCTCTACCTGTAAAAAAGTCTGACCCGTAAATCGGATACTTATTACTGTAGCAGTTTCGCCTCGAAATACAAGAACGATTTAAGTTATGCGCCTTTAATTTTAATAGAGTGAAAGTAAGAATAATAATTCAAGTCCACAAAGATCTAACTGTTCGTTGTGAGAGTCCCGGCCCTACCGTACTCATTTTCCAAAAATGCGACTGGCGCGTGTTTGAAATCGGTCAGACTTTTTGCTAAATATGTGTTTCGGGATCCAGTGTTGAGACCTAGCCAGATGTGGTAAGCAGGTTGAATAATGAAGTTTTCATGTAAAAGTAATTTTAAAAATTAAATTATCTTGCTTGTAACAAAAAGCTCGCCAAATTTTTCTACATTTAAACTTCATCATTCTACCTGCCTAACACATCTGGATAGGTCTCTGGATCCCAATAAGTCGATTCCTGTTTAGTCTTAGGCTATCGAATTCGATAGTTATCTGCAATTTTACAATGTTTCTTTTTTCAAAAAACTACAGAATGAAACCACATCAGCAGTTCCTGGTAGTGTCATAAAAGGTATCACGAACAACAGCTTTGGCTTTACAGCGATCAAATGTATGACCTTTGACTACCATGATTGAGGTGTTTACAAATACCAAGATCAAAAAAAATCGAGAGGGGCGGAGTTTTGAAAAAGGCGCGAATCAGTCGACCCCAATCAATAGATTCGATTTTTCATTCCGGATAGACCGCTTTGCAGTCTATTGCTATTTTTACCAATTTATTCAACGTATTCGGCTCAATTTTAGTTCTTATTGAACAAGAAAATTGTTTTGAAAGTTACTGTAAGATATGATGAGGAGACTAATCAATATTGATATCGAAAATGTAGTTAAAATCTCGATTTGAAAATTTTGCAACTAACATGGGAAGTATATGAAAGCCCGGAGAATCTATGAGGTCTGAGTAGTCTCATAGGTTTTCAAATATGGTGAAGACGATGGAACTGCTCTCAGAAGTTGCTTCACCGACCTCGTTTAGGAGTTATGACCAAAAATAGAATTCACACGCAATTTTCAAAAAAGTGGGATCTGTAATGTTGAAGAATTCTGTCGTGAAAAGGAGCGAATGAGTGAACATGGAGTTGACGCAAAAATTTGTGTCTTCCGTCTCAGGGAAGTAAAACCAGATTAGATCGCGAAATTTCCAAATTAGATCTAAATTGATTTGGCCGATACCTACGATAACTACTTTTTCTGGTAGAGTAAGGGAATGTAAGAATACGTTTTTCTCAGTTTTTGAAAATTCCACCTCTTTCAGAAGTTATGCCACGAAAAAGATGAAAATAGGCAAATTAGATCTATTTTCCAAAAATAAGGTAAATTAGATCTAATTTGATATGGCCGGAAAATCCGAAAACTACTTTTTCTGGTAGAGTAGAAAATTATAAGAATACGTTTTTCTCAGATTTTGAAAATTCCTACTTCTTCAGAAGTTATGCCGCGAAAAAAATTAAAATAAGTAAATTAGATCTATTTTGATCTAATTTGCTAAATGAGGTAAATTAGATCTAATTTGATATGGCGGGAAGATCCGAAAATTACTTTTTCTGGTAGAGTAGAAAATTATAAGAATACGTTTTTCTCAGATTTTGAAAATTCCTACTTCTTCAGAAGTTATGCCGCGAAAAAAATTAAAATAGGTAAATTAGATCTATTTTGATCTAATTTGCTAAATGAGGTAAATTAGATCTAAATTGATATGGCTGACACATCCGATAACTACTTTTTCCGGTAGAGTATGAAATTATAAGAATACGTATCTCTCATTTTTTGAAAATTTTACTTTCTTCAAAAGTTATGCACACTTGAAAATTGCAGTGAGTAAACTAGATATAGTTTCCTCTAATTCATCAAGGGAGACAGAATTAGAGCATAATGAATCTAGTTTACTGAATAAAAGTTTGAATTGTAGAGAAAAGTATGAAAATTAATAGTACAATGGGACCGACCTCTTTGCTACACCTAAACTTATGAGGCAAACTTTTGGGTGAGGCATTTTCATTTCTAACGTGCACATCTAGCAAGGTAGAGAAATAGAAATGTGGGGTCCTAACTTCAGCATGATTTTATACGTATTGAATCTTTTTGCGCCCACAATCTTCAACGATATTTGATGCTTCGTACTTTTTCTTCATTTATTTATCGCGATGAAGAAATAATACGTTCTTTTTTGTGCTGTGGTTATGACTAGATGTTTGATAAGTAGTTTAGGGCTTCACTTTTATTGTGAACAGAAATCACTCGATTGTAAAAGCGTAGTAAAAAAAAGTTGGAAGTTGAAAGAAGGAAAAAAAATTACAAGTTCTTAACCCATGTGCAAGTGTGCTCCTACGCTAATCTCACACGTTTCTTTTTTTTTTTTGAATTCTCTTCTTCATTTCATCACGCGTTTTCTGCTGTTGTTGCTTTATTCCAATGTTAACTAGCGAATTCAAAGTTACAAGTTTGCCTTATTCGAACTTTTGAGTTTGAAAATGCTTCTGTACGTTTTTGGTGAAGCCAGTTTTTCGGCCAAAAAGAAAATTCTCGGTTCATAATCATTTTCCTCGCAATTCGTCTTTTTGATACGAAATATCTCAGTTTACAGAGACGACACGAAGAGAATATGGATAGAAATGGTCCTGATACAGACGAAACGTGAATGGTGAGTTTTATTCAACATTCTTGATGCGACAGTTTCAATTAAAAGGACCTCTTTGATTCTCCTTCAAATCAGAATACGATTACAGACATTGCCCCATATCAAAAGTTACTTACATCTCCGCAAAGAACGAATGAAGTAAGATACCAGCCAAAAATTGGCGAATGGAAAACGGATAAGGTAAGTCATTTGATTGTTTGATATGAGATGTTCTATGAAGTTACTCAAGCAATAATAATTTTACAGATTCACAGGGTTACATCCACTCTACTACCACTGGAGGATTTTTCATGTAACTAAACCAGTGAGAGGGTATGATTTCCAGTTGAGTTACCTCAAGAAACAACAGAATTTTCAAGAATACTTCGTCCCCCTTATCGTTTTTATGACATCTTTCTGACTAGAATATGACGACCATTAACTGACACGTGAGATCTGAATTAGCTAGAGTATTCGACTGCGCTGGAATCATAGTTGAAGAATTAAATCTGTGAAAGTTTAGAATATGTAGGAAAATAAATTTTTGCTTTTAAACGAGAGAATAATTATTTAAAGTTTGATATGATGATCACTCGCTATCAAAATTTTGATCTTTTTACGCCGAACAATTTATTCCCGATAGTTGAGTTGAGGAATCAGTTTTGTCTTCAGTATTCAATGTTCAAATTTTTCTTTCACGTCTTCAGAAATAGAGTGTTTCGCGCTTTGATAAACCACTTGATACCTATGAAAAGAAAAATTCAGACTCTACGTGCAAGTTCTACACGAAGATGGTACTGATACAACTGGAACCACGTTCTGAGAAAATGGCTGGTGGTCTACGCAACTTCAACTCCTGATTACACCAAAAAAGCTGAGGTGAATGAAACATAGTTATTTCGATCTAAATATTTCTATTCCAGATTGTCAAAGAACAGCAAGGACATGACGACAATTACAAACATTTTCATGCCTATTTTTGTATTTATGTTGTCATATTGTGTTATTTTAGATGAATTTTCCATTTTTTTTTGTTTTTATTTGAAGGTATTTTGAGAAAAAAACGTTCAGAAAAAAGTAAATTAGATCGTGAAAAAAGTGAGAAAAATCGCGAAAAAACCAAATTAGATCGTGCCAATTCTAATTTAATTTTTTCACGATCTAATTTGGAAATTTCGCGATCTAATTTGGTTTTACTTTCCTGAGGTGGTAGAGGGGTCAAAGCTCACGCCTTTCATTTTTCACGGCAAAGTTCGATTCTCACTTGATACACGTTTTTTGCCCGAGAAATACTACAACGATTCATCACTTGTGATCAAGGCTCATATTATGAACACTTGTGTAATTCTTTCCGATTTTGGACCCAAAAATTTTTGTCTTAGAATCGACTGAAAACGTAGGAATGGATAGATTCAATCATTCTGA